>JAEIIF010055204.1:0-22789 GCA_018874455.1 Drosophila trapezifrons
AAGATGAAGCCGCTTTCGCTAGCGAGTGATTTATCTCTGCTGAGTACCTAGCTTTAGTCATAAAACGACAATTTGTTGCGGAGCAAAAATTAGTCGAATGATTAAACTGTCTAATCCACCCTTCCCAATAAGTACGATACCGCATTTGAAAGTTGGCTACGCCCAATTGATTTTTAATTACCACATTGACCTGAACCTCAAGCCTCGAACAACAGATAAAAAAGAGAACAGCTTCGGGGAGGCCTTTGTTAATAATTTCCGTTGGCGTTTGCGATAAATTAGCTGATCGTTTTAAGCTAAATTAGTGCACATTGCTTTTCGCATGAATAACTAATGGCATATTCTAGGGAAGGACTCCCTAAAAGTAAATATAAATACATATATATACATATATTTCCCTAGTTGTGTGTGCTGTTGAAATAGCACTAATAAACTTGCAAATTAAAATCAACATAATATATGGTCGATGCATCCATAGATTGTTGGTGCGGCGTGCTTTTTAATTACAATATGCATGTGTTTACATATTAGGCATATCTCTGTACACAGAGAGTCACTTTTTTGTCAATATTTTAGTGCATTAATAAATTATTTAGGTGCGACAGGTCCGCGGGGCAAGGGTTAGAGGGCATTGTCGGCGTTACTGGGAATTAAACCTTTGACATGGCTTTAAGCGCACTTTTGTTTTTGCGGTTGGGCTAAATTATTCAGCATATTGATTGTAATATTATTAATTTAATTAGTAAACATCCCAGAAATGATAAAACCTACAAAAGAAATCCAGGGATTAATTGGCGCGGAATATAAAATTACTGAAATATGTTCAAACTTGGAATGCGGAAGAAGAGCTTATGTAAAATCGTATTATCAACATTAAATTTCATTTGAAGTGTGACATCTAAGAACAAAAACATAAGAACGTCTGATGCGTATAAACAATCTTCTGGCCCAATTTCACAAATGTGATCCTATTGAGAACGACATTTTCATTATAGTTTATTTATATTTCAAGGCGAGTGTAGAAGTAGAAAAGCCTCTTTGTACAAAATTCCCTCAATCTATGTGAAGCACTCCCTTAAAGATCCCATTACCAGAGACCGCAAGAGCGGTCACTTGACACCTTTTGCTTCACAATAATGTTGGTCGAACACACTCGAAATTCCAGTGGACACCAAACCAATATCAAAACCGCACTTGAGTGCAAAAGCAATAAAAAAATGCCCTGAAAAAAGCATAATTGCTGCCAAACGAAAATTAACGTTTCTAGAGCGTCACACGAGATTCTGCCACTCAGTAGTCGTCAGCAAGAAACCCCAAATTAGGCCGCGGCCAACTAACTAATAACGCTGTCATTAGGCAACAGCGGAAAATCCGAAATCGAATCAAAACTCTCTGGAAATGCAAACCCTAATTTCCATGCCGGAAGTTTTGCGGCCTGCTCGGGCCGTGCAATTCCACTTGCAAATTAGGCAAAAGTTGCCCCAACAGCGCAGCAGCAGCTGTGCCAAGTGATCTCCACTTGGGTGCCTTTCTTCGCGCGGGGAAAATGTGAGCCGAAGGGGCCCAGGGAGCGAAAACAGAAGACTTCACGCCTAACTGCGGCGATTGCCAAACAACAACAACGGCAGTCGGCTGACGCCAGTTTGGTGGAAATAGTGAAAGAAAGCCTTTCTTTGCGTAGCGAAAATCAAATACCCTAAAAGATCAACAGATTGTGAAACAATTTTAAACACTATTTTTCTTAGAAATCGTTTTTAAAAAGTAATACAATTTCTGAAGTGCTTTAATGCCTGGTTCTATCAACTATTATTATTAATTTGCAAACAGTTAACACGATTAAATACCTAACTATAAAAAAAATAAATGAAGTGTGATGATTGTTAAAGGTTAATTAGGAATTAGTTTACAACAAAGTTTAAAAATAACTCCGAAAGGGGTAGAAAAGGAGAAAAACTCCACGACCAAGTCGATTTTACACAGTGCAGTGAGTAATGATGATGATAATGATGATGTGGAAGCGGATAAAGTCGAGCCAAATGCGACGTAGCCTCCACAGTGCACTTGTGGACTATGTTTGCCACACAGCTGGTGGCATCTTCATTGTTGCCGCTCTTGCAGTTGCGTCTGCGCACGCGTCAATTGCCGACAGTTACAAATTGTCCCCGGTTAGCCCCTCTCCATGGCTCAAACAAAAAACCGGCTAATGGCAAAAAAAATGTAGACAAAAATAAAGGAAAGAAAATACTTTAGGAAAACCCACATATAGAGAAGTGGATGAAATTTTTCTCTGAGCAAAGACAAAACGAAATAAACAGTGTGAAATTCATCAAAAAGGTTTGCCTTAAGCCGTTCGTTCATCCATTCATAAATATTTCATTTAATTGACTCACACGACTCGGGGTCGAGTACGAGATAGAGATACGAATATGACGACGTACTCAACATGCTCGTTTAAGCCATCATGATGATGATGACACCGATTGTCGGCCGTTGTCGGTTTTTTGGTCTGGCTGCTCTTTTTTGTATTTATTTTTATATGCATGTTTTTGGCTGGCAACATTGAACTTGACTTAAGTTAATTAACGGTGCTGAACGATGCAAGCCAAGTTGTCTGCTGGTTGGTTAATTTCACGGTCTAATGAGCAACTGGAGATGTGCGGGGCTTAGGATTCTTATGGTAATTTCAGGAATAGAGAAACGCTTTTAAAGTGGGGTAACCAACTAATGAATTATTGAATAATTAACCTACTTTCCATAGAGATTGGTATTAGCCGAAAATATTGAAAATTATTAATTTTAAACACTTTACTTTTACCTGGGATCTGTCCTAGCAGCATAAGGACTTGCTTGTTAATATTTTAGAGGTTTGTAAAGCTAAATATATATGCCAAATATAAATTTCAAATAGATAGGAATTATTTAAAACTATATAGCTAAATATATTAGTAAAATTTAAATTGGTGTTCATATTTGATTGGCCTAGTAAAATTACTCAGATTTTATTTATATAGATAAGAACTATTTCAATACTTAAACCTCGTATGAAATTTATATTTAACAAATTTGAATGTAATAAAAACATTTTGTAAACATTTTCTTAAATTTAATTTAAAAGAATTATACTTTCTAATGAGGATACTCGTATTGAGAAAACAAGTGACTACAGAATCTTATAAAGACGCATTTACAAAAGACAATCTTGTAAATAATATGAATTAAAATGTTTTAAGAACAATCCCATCAACCATCTAAAGAACCTTTCGGCACTCCACCTTGTCAGAAGCCAATGTCTCTCCAGTAAAAATACAAAGCCCAACAATTGCCTGCACCTTTAACTGGAACAGCAAAAAAATCTTTGAGAAAATGTAGCAATGCCAACTTTGCCCCTGGCTGAAATGCATAGCAAACCAGTTTTTTGCGCTCACTACCGAGCCGGGCAGCTTATTTTCAATTAGACAGCCACATAGACACGAACTAAGACACGGACCCAAACACCCATAAAAATAGCACCAACAGCAATAGCAGTACCTATACCTACACAGCGAAAAAGTAGTGCCAAGAAATGGTTGAAGTTTAGGAGATACCCATAACCAAATCATCTCTAAACGCTGATATCCATCTAAGCACGGCTATCAATTGTGAACTATTTTCTACCAAAGTACGTAACTTAAGGCTAGAGATATGAAAGAGACCTGTTTCTCTAAGTGTACCAAGTTCGTTAGCTGGCCAAACTAAGTGTTTCGGAGTTGAGGTCCAATTCGGTTGGAAAATGCAAGTAAGCAAGCAATTTGTGTTGGCAGGGGCGGTACCAAGGGGCTCAGATAATGTTAGAGTCAGATCTTGAGATAGGGCGGGATAGAGCGATTGAGAAGTGAAACATAACATTAAACTAATGAACAAGGTTTTTGGTGGGTCTCTCCTAAAATTTCCGCTATAGAGCCATTGAAGGTTACTCTTTGACGCGGAATTAGGAAGATAATAAGAGCATCCAGACTTCATTTATCAATTTTTAAGATAGACGGGATATTAAAATACAAATTTAAAATACAGAAACAGATACTATTTGGTAAACCGTATCTAGAAATATTAAACAAAAATTTTTTTTAAATTAAAAGCTAATTATTACGGATAGATATATTAAAAATTTTATAGTAAAAGACTCCGAAAACACTTTGTTGTCTCCATTTGTTATTTTTATTTCATCCGACTCACCCCTTTCCCTCCTGAACTTTACACCAGAAAACTCTGACCAAGCCCCGCCGCAGAATAAATCCACCCAGGTATTCATGAGTGGCTCATATTCAATAGACTGCGACATATGTTACGCGGTTCACCTTCAACACAGATGACAGTTCAAGTGGCCAATAACCGGAGCTAGGCTACAGCCATATTGAAGGTCGTAGTAGAACAGCGGAGAAAATCAAAAACCAAAAGCCCAATCAGAGCGCACTGCAACTGGGATGTGACCCAATTTAGAAACCGCACAACACGAAAACTCACACAAACCCGAAAAAGAATCAGGCTAAAAAGTGACAAATAAAAGAGGAGAGCAGCCTTCTATTTTAAGGTTTCGACCGCAAAATGTGCTTCACTCTTGGTTCAGTGACTTTGTGTCGGTGGTTTTGAGCAGAAACTCGGCGAAAACCAGTTGGGGCCACACTTTCATTCACATTTTCCAGCGAACTGCCCAATTGACCAAATACAACGGATCTGGTTTAAAGGCAATCGGACTGGATATTCGTCGAAGCTCGTACGCAGACTTCCTTGTTCAGTTCGCGGTGAATTATGAAATACTTGGCCATAAAAACCGAAGTCGAAGTCAGACAAAAGTGGTGCGGCCGACCCACACTACACTTGAAAATCAAGATGTTTTCCGCATCTCTCCGTCAAAGTGATCAATTGCAGTCATTTGTAGGCTTACCAGCTAAACACAGGCTGGACAAATGCCTGGCATCAGCATTTTAATTGACCAAACGACACGCAGAAATATCCATTTGCATGCGTTTGCTTCTTGCGGCGGAAAGAAATGGGGGAACCTTTCAAATCCACCGGGGATGATCCCTATCGCATCCGAAGTAAGCCGGAAAAGTGAAAGGAATCATCATGAGCTTGCATATTTATTGCACTCGTCTTTATTTATTTATCATAGCTGTAAATGGCCTCAACTTCGCCTTCGACTTGGGCCCCGGCATCCCCTTCGAATATTGCATAAACACTTTTGGGCTCAAGTGAAAAGTAAAAGTATTCGGGTTGCTTCCTTTTTTGGCGTCAGTTTTTAAGGTCATCAGATATTTCAATTTAATTGGGGTCGAGATGATAACTGATATTGGTAATCGAGGCGATCATCGGAATAGATTATGATGGGAAAATCGTGGGTGTCGGAAGATGATTTATTTGATTTTAAAAACTAGTTGCTATTTTTTTTCTTTTAATATAACGCCTTTAACAAATCCTGCTAACCCTTTCAGAGCACGACGACATCAACACTCTGCACGGCACCTACCAATATCTGAAGAGCACCGGACAGGTAAGCTTCAGTTCCACTTATCTGATATATCTTGCATTTTGCCATCCCGTCGTAAACATTGTTGCATACATTTTTGGTGGCTCATAAAGCAGAAACAAATAAGAAACCATAAAAAGCGACCGACATGTGGAAAGGTAGCCTCAGCTCCTTGGTGTTTGATATTGCATTTAGCCTGTACCTCATAGCATATAGCATACTGCCTGCCCTAAGGATCTCACCCATTGTCTCTTTCCGTCTCGCTCTCTCTCGTTCATGCGCCGTCTCTGTCGCACTCATTGTGTCAAGCGTGGACTCTCATAAATATCTGTAGCATACTCCTCTTGAGACCTCACACACATACAACGCAAACAACACCCCACACACGCACACTAGAAATATGCAGTTTAGCCAATTAGCTATCTGGTAGTCTACTAGCTATCCCTATATCTGTACCCTAATCTATACTATACCGACTCTGACTCTAGCCAGCTCTCCTACACTATCCTATGAGACCTCTCCTAACACTAACCAAACTGCGAAAAAAACACTCCGACTCTGTCTTGGAATTTTGTTAGCTCAGCTGGAAAATATTTTGTATTTTTTTTGCTGGTTCGTTAGTTAGTTGCGACATAGACGCGATAGTAAATCGATTTATAAAGATTAAAGAGTAAAGGTAAGTGTCCGTTGTGGGGAGGATTAATATTTATGCCCACGAGCTCCAGCTGCGAGAGGTGCTCAGCTCCTTGCGAAATTTCTGGATGATGGGATGCCTCCAGGTGCCTTGTTTGTTGCTTCCAAAAAATTAATAGCAAACCGCTTAAAGTCTACTCGTCTTTTATAAAACTTTATACTGTATGTTGTCCTACTTGTGTTTGACTCGTTTATGTTCGTGTATTCTCTGTGTCTGTGCGCCCACCACCAAAGGCAGAAACCTGCAAGCTGAAAACTACTCCAACTAGCACTAGCACTCCCAACTTTTGCAATCCGGCAGCTAACCCACCTGACCGCCGCTCAGCTGAACAACACCCCGCGGGCTCAGCTGGAAACGGTGTTCTTCAACCGCGTCACCAAGACCGGCAGCGAGAAGATGATGGAGTTGCTCAAGATCCTGGCCGCGCGCAATAACTTCGAGGCCCGTCGCGATGTCGAGGGACTGTACGAAGTGGTCATAATGCACGACGCCTACGCCAAGAACTTTATCCACACTGACATCCTGAATAGTTCAAAGGCCAACACCTACACCAAGCACGTAGCCTTCGTAGACTTTGCCCTGCTGGATGAGCCCTGGCCCATATACATCAACCTGGTTCGCGACCCCATCGAGAGGCTGGTCAGTTGGTTCTACTATGCCCGCGCTCCTTGGTACTTGGCCGAGAGGAGAGAGACCTTCGGGGAGGCCGTTCAAATGCCCAGTATCGAGTGGCTCAAGAAGGACTTTAATCGCTGCATCGAGGAGCAGGCTCCCGAGTGTGTCTACGAGCAAATGGAAATGGGCAACCTGGGCGATCACAGACGGCAGTCACTCTTTTTTTGCGGCCAGATCATGGAGGTTTGCATGTGAGTAGCTGTACCAGGGGGTGCTGGAATATAGCTAATGGCGTGGTTGTTCGATGTGTCGGTTAGGACTAAAAGATTTGCCAATCAGGAACATTTCAATTGTAAATAATAGAGAGTTTTCCCAACGTAACTAAACATACAATGAAGATATATACGTTCTATATACTTTTTTAAAAAACACAAATAGCTTCATTAATATCTAAGCTTTCCTCAGCCGCCCCTCTGCTGGCACATGCACAGTACGCATTAACTAGATCGGAAGAATCAGTGCAGTCTATTTATAATTTTGTGGCTAAATCCAGCCTTTTTTAGAGATTAATAGCTCCTTTTTTTAGTCATAGCTTCTTGTATGCCACATAACAGAAAATGTTAGCTATTTTTTTCTGATATCTAGCCATAAAACGACAATTTGTCACTTATGCAAATGAAATTTGGGCATGTGAATGTGAGTGTGTTAACCACAGCTTTAAATATTCAAGTTACACCGCTTCTGGTAGGAAAATCAAGATATTCACACTTTTAGTCTCCGAAAAGGGAGCCCAGATTTTCTTAAATTCGATTTGGGCTACAGATTTGGCATCAAAGCTAGGCATATCTGATCGACTTTAGAGCAACCACACCTTTGCTAATTTTCCACCCAAAATTCCACTGCAGTTTGAGCAAAAAGCAAGCGAAACCCACTTATCTGCAGGCCATTCAATTCCCATGAGGCTATGCAGCGGGCCAAGAAGAATGTGGAGGAGCGCTACGCAGTGGTTGGGACCTGGGAGGACACGAATACCACCCTATCGGTTCTAGAGGGCTACATCCCACGCTTCTTCGCCGGGGCCAAGGAGGAGTACTACATTTTAAGGAAGAAGTTGGGAGATGTCAACCGGAATTCCTTCAGACCCACTCTCAGTGACAAGGCCAGGGCCTTGCTAAGCCGAAATCTCACCCGGGAGATCGAGTTTTATCAGTTTACCAGGCATCGGTTGTACAAACAGTATATAGCGCTACAGCTGGACACAAATCCCAAGCTGAGGGTATCGCAGGGGGATTAGTCATAAGGGGCTCGTTGAAGAGAAATAAAACTATGCTAACTTTCGTAATCCTTCGATCTTTTCCGGTTTAATCCTAACTACAGCTTGGTGGACTTTTTTGAATGCTAGCTTCGGTAGATTACGCACAGATTTAGCCTTATGTAGAATATCGTCTATGCAGCAAATTGGACATAATGTTCACGCTCGACGGAGCAGCGAGGAGGCCCTTGCCGATCCCGACCGACATGGACATCACCACGATCACCACTCGCACCACCATCATGTGCACCATCAGGGAAAGATCGGTGGTCATGATCACAAGGCAGCCCATGACAAGCAACTGGCTGTTCCCGAAAATAAGGCAGACGAGGCTCTTTACGAGGACGATGAAGACGACGAAGATGAGGACGACGATGACTTGGCTGATGGGGTGGCAACCCGAGACGACGGTGGCTTTAATTTCGAAGCCGATCTCCTGAACAACACCAAGTTTGCCGAGTCTGACTTTGTGTTCTTCAACAGAGTCCCGAAGGTGGGGAGTCAGTCTCTGATGGAACTGATGGCCAGATTGGGCAAAATCAATGGATTCGGCCACGCTCGAAATAAGGGCGGTGCCCACGAAACGGTATTGATGAACAAACAGCGCCAGAATGAGCTGGTGGCAGAGCTCCTGACCCGACCAAAGCCGCACATTTATAGCCAGCACATAGCCTACATCAACTTCACTCGCTTCCATCTGCCCAAGCCGATCTATATTAACTTGGTCCGCGACCCGATCGACCGCATCATCAGCTGGCATTATTATATTCGGGCTCCCTGGTACTATCGGGATATGCAGGCCAAGTTGGGTGACAAGGCACCGGCCATGCCCTCGGAGGAGTTTCTTAACCTCGATCTGGACACCTGCGTGCGTAATCATGATCCGCACTGCACCTTCACCCAAGATCAGGTCAAGAACAAGGTGGGCGATCATCGCCGGCAGACGCTGTTCTTCTGCGGCATGAATCAGAAGCTGTGCATGTAAGTAGGAAGAAGGTAGGGACATTAATATGCTCATCATCGCCACCCTCGACAGGCCCTTTAACTCGGAGGCTGCCATGCAAAAGGCGAAGCGAACAGTGGAGTCGGAGTACGCTGTGGTGGGAACCTGGGAGGACACGAACATAACGCTAACTGTCCTGGAAGCCTATATTCCCCGATTCTTCCGCAACGCCAAAGTGGCCTACTACTGTAAGCAACTAAGAGTCATCGACTCAAGCTGAGGATAAGTCTCAAACCCCGTCATATTTACAGTGGGCAAGGATCGTCTGTCTAGAGTGAATCGCAACAACGTCACTCGAGTCGTTAGCGACGAAACTCGTGTTATTCTGAGGAAGAATCTCACCAACGAGATCGAGTTTTACGAGTTCTGCAAGCAGCGTTTGTACCTACAATATGCCGCCTTGAGCAATGGAAAGCGATTCGGGGAAGACGATTACCTCTTGGTACCGGAGCAGCAGAACAACGATTACAATGAAGAGTATTAGCAGGAAACAACCTTAGCAAAAACAAACTCATTTAGTACTAAGCCAGTGTGAAATGTATGATTAAAACTCAACTCAGGATGCCACCTAAAATAAACCTAATTTTACTACGTAAGTTCCTTACTGGAAATAATGTTCGAACTCAACCCTCCCTATTTTTATGCTCGATTTTGAATGAAAGACTATTATTGCTAGGGAAGAGTCCTCCATTTCTCGTAGAATGTAGATACACCTATTGTTGACTTTTATACAGTGTTCGATTGCTTTCTGTATACCCCGTACCTCGCCTAGAGCTTTCTGTGTATCCGCATCTGTTCTGATATCTGTGCGTCTGTCTGTGACTCGTTATCCCCTTTTCATCTGTGCCCTGACCTTTGCAGCTGTGGCGATTGAATCCCAAGTTCCTCAACAACACCAAGTTCCACACTCGCGATATAATCTTTTACAACCGAGTGCCCAAGACGGGAAGTGAGACCCTGATCGAGCTAATGATACGCCTGGGCGAGAGAAACGACTACCAGAACGAACGAGCACCATTCTCGAAGCCCGTCGGAATATACTGGTCCGTGGAGCGCCAAAATACAGAGGCCAAGCGGATTTTCGATCTGCAGGAGGACTCCGCCTTCGTCTATGTGGAGCACATGAACTACATGAACCTAAGACCGCTTCATTACCCCCAACCCATCTTTATTAACTTGGTAGGAACAATAATGCTCATATAAGGACTACCCCCACTTATCCGTAAACTTACCAGATTCGCGACCCCATCGAGAGAGTTATCAGTTGGTTCTACTATAAACGCACACCCTGGAACTCCCTGAAAATGTTCGAGGTCACTGGAAAGTTCGAGAATCGTACCCACTATGTCAAAAGATTTGAGGATTGTGTCCTGACCCATGATCCCGAGTGTCGCTACGATTTCGGGCTCAAGTTCAAAGAAGATTCCGCCGATCACAAGCGTCAAAGCTTGTTCTTCTGTGGGCACTCACCCATTTGCGAGTAGGTTGTTTGATTTCCCCATAGTTTCATATCTTAACTACCAGGTTTTCCCCAGACCATTCAATACGCCGGGGGCAATAGCAAGGGCCAAACAGAATGTTGAGCGGGATTACTCAGTAATCGGTTCCTGGGAGGACGTGAATGTGACCTTGACAGTGCTCGAGCACTATATACCTCGCTTCTTCAAGGGCAGCACAGATGTGTACTACGGTAAATCCCTACTAATGTTAACTAACTTGCGAAACAAAGATATAACGCCAATCTCCCCGTAGAACCCATCAAGGGCCTGGCTTTTAAGAAGCAAAATACAAACCATTGGAAGCCCAAGATTAGCGATCGCATTAAGCGAATCATGCGGGCCAATTTTACCCAGGAATACGAGTTCTATCACTTCTGCAAACAGCGCCTGTATCGACAATATTTTGCAATAAATAGACACTTGCATGTCTGAGAAGCCAACAAGGTCGTTCTCTCTTTTCCACTAACTTTACCTCTCGTAGTCCCGTAATTAGTTTCTGTGTCGACTTTTGTTCATTTTTGGGTTAGAGCGAAGACTTATTTATCCCCACACTTTTAAGCTGGAACACTTGGATGCCGCCCAGCTGAATAATACCCCCAAAGCCGAGCGGGACTTTATCTTCTACAATCGTCTGGAGAAAACGGGCAGTCAGTCCATGACGCGCCTCTTGAGTCACTTGGGAGTTCGTAACGGATTTGAGACATTTCGGAATATCGTGAGACCCTCGAAGCCGATTTTACACTCTGAGGAAGACGAACAGGATCTGGTGAGCCAGCTGTCCGAACTCTCAGAACCGGCCGCCTACGTGGAGCACTCCAATTGGGTCAACTTTACCAAGCATGAAATTCCACGTCCCATCTACATCAACATGGTGCGCGATCCCATCCAAAAGGTGATCAGCGCCTACTATTACCAGCGCCACCCTCTGATCTTTGCCCAGAGCCTGATGCGCAATCCCAATAAGAGGTTGAATAGCAAGCAGTTTTTCGACACCACCTTCAACGAGTGCGTTAAGCAGCGGATAGCCCCGTATTGTGTTTTCGATTCCCACAATCCATACAACGGCGATTGGCGCAGGTTTTCACTTCACCTCTGCGGAAATTCGGAAGTTTGCACGTAGGTCTTGACGAAGTACACAGAAAATGGGCTAAGCTACAGAACAAGTACAAACGGGATAGAGTATTATTAGATGATTAAAGCCAGGATAAGAGAGAAACTAACTCTTGTTAATAAATTGATATTGATAATTGATAAAGATATCTGAAAGAAAATAGTTAAATTTTAATTAAATTAAATTAAATTAAAGCTACTGACTGCTATCCCTTTTGTACTTAGTTTTGAAATTAAGATTTTTGTTGAGCTTCAATGAGTAAAGGAATTGTGACTTTGGAAACTCTTACATAGACATTTTAACTCTGAAGTCACTACGCAAATAGCCAAGATGAATGTGGAACGGGAATACGCAGTGGTGGGC
Source organism: Drosophila trapezifrons (assembly GCA_018874455.1). Classification (NCBI taxonomy): domain Eukaryota; kingdom Metazoa; phylum Arthropoda; class Insecta; order Diptera; family Drosophilidae; genus Drosophila; species Drosophila trapezifrons. The sequence continues at coordinate 12,101 of JAEIIF010055204.1, forward strand.
AGTTGGGAGGATACGAATGTGACCTTGGCCGTTTTTGAGGCATACATACCCAAGTTTTTTGCCGACGCCAGGAAGGTCTACTACAGTAGGTTTGCGCCATAACTCAATTAATCCGTACCAAACTCAGCTATCTCTGAACTTCCCTATCTAGCCGACACGGAAAGTTTTAAGATAAACACAGTATCGCACGACACCCATCTGGATGAGGATGTGGAGGCGTATCTGAGGACCAGTTTCTCCTTCGAGATTGAGCTGTTTTTGTTTATCAAGCAGCGACTCTACAAGCAGTACTTAGCTGTACACAAGGACGAATACCCAGCATTCTAGTTATAAACCAAATAAATCGTACCGAGCCATACCAACTGATTTCTACACCCTAATTTCAAACCGAGTCTTTTTCCTCCTTTCGCTACTAATCATTTCGGATAGCTTGCTTGAACTCACTCTCCGCCGCACCACCCATACAAGAAACCAACTCAGGGGTATACGAAACCTTTGCAGATCCTTCAACTCAGTCCTGCGACACTGAACAATACCCCCAAGGCCGAGATCGATGTATTGTTTTTCAATCGGGTCCCGAAGACTGGCAGCATGCAGCTGATCGAGCTGATGAGACAGCTGGGTAAAGTTCACGATTATGAGGTGGAAAAGGATCCTCAGAAGGGAGGCATAATTGCCCTTTTGGAGCCCGCCCAGGAAGGCGACATGGTCGATAATATTGCTAACCTAGACGATGGTACAGTCTTCGCCAGCCACGTTAATTTCTTGAACTTTACCAAGCATGAGCAGCCAAGGCCCATTTACATCAACATGGTTCGGGATCCCGTGGAGAGGGTGATCAGTTGGTATTACTACATTCGAGCTCCGTGGATCTTTGTGCCCGGAAGGAGGCGCAATAACCGGGAAATGCCCAATCCCAAGTGGGTTAACACCGAGTTCGATCAGTGCGTGGAGAGTGGTGAGAAGGTCTGCAGCTACATTGAGAATTCCCTGATGGAACATGTTGGCGACCATCGACGCCAGACCTTGTTCTTCTGCGGTAACAATGAGTTCAAGTGCACGTGAGTTAGGTAGCCTATCCCAGATTTCTGTCATCCTTCGAACCGTTCCGTAGGCCCTTTAATGCTCGTCTGCCCCTGCAATTGGCCAAACTGAATGTGGAGCGAGAGTACGCTGTGGTGGGAACGTGGGAGCACACGAACGAAACCCTGGCTGTTCTAGAGGCCTACATACCCCGCTATTTTGCGGACGCCTCCAAAATGTATTACTGTAAGTTCCCTTGGGGCTAGCTCTGAAGAAGGAATATTTTCAAAATCAAAAGTAATGCCCTTGCTGGGAATAAGCATTTTTTCAGCTAAAGCATTATCTTAAATGTTCAGCATGTTCCGTTCAAAAAGCAAACCTCTTGATTTTAGAAGAAAATCTTTCTTTAGAGTTCAGAGTCTCCGACCAACTGAGGGTAATTAGCAACAATTTTTCACAGCGGGCCTAAACGCCGATCGTCAGAATACCAATCCCATGAAGCCGCACATTTCGCAGGACATTATCGATATGGTTCGCCGGAATTTCACACGGGAAATAGAGTTCTATCAATTCTGTCGTCAGCGGTTACATAGGCAGTATCTAGCCATCAAGCTGAATGATCTCAAAAAGTTTGATAAGGGTTTGTCCAGACTAGACGAGGCCAAGGAAATGGCCATTAGAAACTAATTTTATAAGACATATTTTATTATACAAAGCCTATTAATAAAGAAAAGCGGAGGAACTAAACCTTTTTCTTCGAGGGATAGAATACTGAAATCATATTTTGGCGTCCTAACTTAGGGGAATGCTTTAAATCTAAAATATTACCTTTATATAAACTTCTTACTTGTTAAGCAAACTGGGATACTAAACTAAATATATCCTATGGTACGATACCATTTTATATATCTAAGGCTGTAAAAGTATGCTATTTTTCTTCTCTCTAAAACTTCCTTTAAAGACCAGTTCAATGATATGCTTTGAATTGAGTCAAACGCTCTTTAAAACTCAAAACTATTGCTTTATAACCAAACAAAGGAAACAATTCTATCGCTGCTATCCCTGATCTTCGAAAGACTATGAATACTTCCGCAGAGACTTATCTATCGCTTAATAATCCGAGAAAGGGCGAGTTTTATATATCGCTTCACAATCTAAGGAAGGCAAATATGTATAGAACATTTCAAGGAATTTAGGACCTTCCTAGCCGGACCTCATCTTGTTAAACTCACCTTCAGCTTCACCAACTGAGCGCAAGCCGTCTCAACAACACAAAAAATGCCGATACCGAAGTGTTGTTCTTTAATCGAGCCGCCAAAGTCGGAAGTGAAGCCATGCTGGAACTCTTTATGGCCCTGGAAAAGTACAACGAGGACATAACCCTGGACAAGCATGGCTTACATACCAAAACTTTTCGGCAAATGGATAAGAGGCAAAGACGTGAATCCGCGGAGTATGTCGCCGACTTGGAGGAGGGTACCATGTACATAGAGCACATCAATTGGTTGAACTTCGATGAGTTCGATTTGCCCAAGCCTATTTACATAAATTTGGTCCGCGACCCGGTGGAAAGGGTCATTAGCTGGTACTTCTACGCCCGCAGTGCCTACAAGAATGCCATTGAGTACCGCAAGAAACCCGACCAAAGGATAAAGCCGGAGTCCTGGTTTAAGAAGAACTTCAATGAGTGTGTTCGGAGCGGAGATCCGGAGTGTCAATACGTGCCGCATACTGTCAAGGATGCCATTCCCAATTTCAAAAGGCAATCGTTGTTCTATTGCGGCCATCACGATGATTGTATGTAAGTAGATAGGGCCTTAAAGAAGATTCAATTCTTCCGGGAATAAGAAGATAGCTAACGTGATCTTTTAGTCCCTTCAACTCACCAACTGCTGTGCAAATGGCCAAGGAGCACGTGGAACGGGACTACGCTGTAGTTGGCAGTTGGGAGGACACCAACATAACCCTAACCGTTCTTGAGAACTATATTCCTCGATTCTTTCGCAACGCCAAGCTGATGTATGAAAGTAGGTCTCACAAGTCTCCGTCCCGTAGCAATTACCAATTTTATATAAACCCCGTCTCAAACAGTGCATACTAACAAGATCACCAATCGGAACAAGAACAACCGCAAGCCATACATTGAGCCCGAGGTAAAGGAGATGATTCGCAGAAACTTCACCAACGAGTACGAATTCTATTACTTTTGTAAGCAGCGTTTGTACAAACAGTATCTGGCCCTAAATCTTAAGGAGCTGGAGAAGCATGGTCTCTTGTATTAGTTGGATTAGAGCCTGAAATTTAGATTGTAGTCGGTGATATATTATGTGAACAAATTACCCTTTCAATAATTCAATAAATAGTACTCAGTAAATCAGTAAATCAGTAATTCAGTAGACTAGACCCACACTTTCCGTACACGTTGAACCCATCTCTGTGTCTCATCGTTCGCTGTGTGGCTTGACACCCTCCCATGAAGCTTCTAAACCCTTACCCCATCCCCTACTTAGTTAGGTGATCTAACACCGCGTCGATTAAACAACACAGCCAAGGCCGAAATGGATCGTCTCTTTTTCTCGAGGTGCGCCAAGGTGGGCAGCGAGTCGCTAATGGAGTTCATGGAGCACCTGCAGGACATCAACAACTTCCGCGTGGATAAGTACGGAGTGAACAAAAAATCGAAGAGACAGCTGAAGCCCTTGGCCCAGGCTGAGGTGGCTGGCTACGTATATAACATGGACGAAGGATCCGTCTATGTAGAACACATACCTTGGATCGATTTCAATGAGTATAACCTGCCCAAGCCAATCTTCATTAACCTGGTGCGAGATCCTGTGGAGCGGATGATCAGCTGGTATTACTACGTCCGTAACTCGTATAGGAATGCCATATTCTACCGAACTCATCCCTTGGCCCCTCTGAAGCCCACAGCCTGGTTTAAAAAGAGTTACAACGACTGTGTGAGAAGCGGGGACCCAGAGTGTCAGTATGTGCCATTGGCAGTTACAGATACCGAGGGCAATTTTAAGAGGCAATCTATATTCTTCTGCGGCCATGATCAGGACTGCTTGTGAGTGCTGGAAAGGGAAAATAAAATTAGAAGCTAACCCGAAACCTTTTTCAGGCCCTTCAACTCCCCGCTGGCTGTTCAGATAGCCAAACGTAGGGTTGAATCGGAATACGCAGTAGTGGGAACTTGGGAGGAAACCAACATAACTCTAACCGTTCTAGAGCACTATATACCCCGGTATTTCGCTAGAGCCAAAATGGTCTTCCACAGTAAGAAACTCGTATAAAGATATCGTGAAGTTAGCTCACAAAGTTTCGTTTTTAGTGTATCAAAAGACCCTACAGAATCGCAATCGCAATAATCGAAAGCCGGAAGTGGATCCAGATGTCAGGGCCATTGTCAGACGTAATTTCACCCATGAATATGACTTTTATTACTTCTGCAAACAGCGCCTTTATACGCAATATATAGCGCTTAAACGAAAGGAATTGGAGCGACTGATTCACCCTTAGACGTATTAGACTGACCTTTCCTTAGTTGTTGTTCTTACTGTAGCTTGTTAATAAAGTATTCACTAGTAAATGTAACTAACCTCTAGGAAAATCCGGGAGAAAAACTTAGCTAAACTTAGCTAACAATCCCAATCCTATATATACGAAAAACCCAGCTCGACTCGATACGGAGTGAACATTTGAATAACACTCGACGTTCTCAACTGGACGTGGTCTTCTTTAATCGTAATGCCAAAGTCGGAAGTGAGGCCTTAATGGAACTTACCCAAACCATGGCGCCTTATAACAATTTGACGGTGGTGACCAAAGGCCCTCTTAACACAAGTTCTCGCACACGATCGCCGGCGGAGCAAATGGTACAGGCCCTGTGGATTAACGAGCTAGAACCTGGCACTATATACATCGAACATTGCAATTGGTTGAACTTCCACAGATATCAGCTACCGAAACCCATCTATATAAACCTGGTCCGAGATCCGGTTGAGCGGATGATCAGTTGGTATTACTACGTTCGCAGTGGCTACCGCAATGCCATCCTCCATCGTCGATTTCCCAACACCACAATAAAATCGGAAAAGTGGTTCAAAAAGAGCTACAACGATTGCGTTCGCAGCGGTGATCCCGAGTGTCAATACATTCCTGGAAGTGTTCGAGAAGCGGAGGGTAATTACAAAAGACAAACCCTTTTTTTCTGCGGTCACGGCCGGGAATGCTTGTAAGTAGTTATGGAGGAAGGCTTTCCGTGGACAAATCTACAATTGACTGTATTTTTGTAGGCCCTTCGACTCTCAACGTGCCGTTCAGCTAGCGAAATTAAATGTGGAACGGGATTATGCGGTTGTGGGAACTTGGGAAGAGACCAATACAACCCTCACTGTACTTGAGGCCTACATTCCAAGATTTTTCACGGGAGTCAGGGATATCTTTGAGTGTAGGTTCCTTATCGTCTTACTTCCAGTTCCAAATTGGTTACGTTTAAGGGGGATTTTTGAATCACATTTGGAAATGGAAGCGGGTTTAGTTTCAATCGGTACTTGAACACACTCCTAGCCCCTGGGATAGTTAGCAGGTTTTACTTACACTTCATACACTCCGTGTCTCATCAATCCGCATTTGTGTTTAGTTTGGACCTCTGCTGAACAGAAAAACCATATTCCCAGCTCGGACGGGTGACCCTAATGAATCTGAATAATACCCGATTTGCGGGTCTGGAGGTAGTGGTCTTCAATCGACCAACCCGAGTGGAAAGCGAGCAAATGATGCCACTTTTTCGGCAACTGGCCGCTATGAATGATATCAATGTGGTGCTCAACGGACCCGTGCGAACGATGAACAGAACACGCACTGAAAAGGAGCAGCTCACAGAGTTGGAGTGGGCCAGTGAACTGGAGAAGGGATCGATCTATATGGCCCACTCCAATTGGCTGGACTTTGCGGGCTTTGGCTACAAGAAACCTATCTATGTTTCCTTAGTGAGAGATCCCATAGATCGTGTGGTTGCTGACTTCTACAAACGCCGCTCTTGGGTAAAGAGAGCTATATTCAGAAGGATGTATCCAGGGCGTCGGGAGAAGCCAGAGGAATGGTACAATCTGAGTTTCAGTGAGTGTGTGAGAAGTGGAGAACCGGAGTGCCGATTCGTCCAGTATTCAGTATCGGACTATGTCCAGGACTTTAAAAGACAATCCCTTTACTTTTGCGGCAATGAAGCCGATTGCTTGTGAGTAGGTAAGCCCTTCGCAGACTTCAAGAATTAAATATAATCAATCTGTAGGCCCTTTAATTCCCATCATGCTATACAAGTAGCTAAGCGACGAGTGGAAAAGGAATATTCCGCGGTAGGAACCTTGGAGGAAACCAACATTACGCTGACTGTTTTTGAAAAATATATCCCCAGATTCTTCAATCACGCTCGTTTCCTATACAAATGTAGGTAGTCCCAGGGGCTGGAGTTTCAGCACAGAACTAGTGTTCAAGTATCTCCGACACCAAACGAAATATTATATGAAAACCTATTTTTCAGTGAATAGCAAAAGTATTCGGAATCGGAATCGGAACAATCGCAAACCTCGTATTGATCCTGATGTTAGGGAGATGGTAAGGCGAAACTTTACCAACGAATATGAGTTCTACTACTTCTGCAAGCAGCGTTTGTACAAACAATATTTGGCCCTGCAACTCGAGAATAATCTTAAATGAATATAGTATTGAGACACAAATATAGGTACCCTAAATATTATCTCACCGGTTTCTACTGGCGATATTGCAACTGAATAAATATAATTACCATGAATAAAAAATACAAAGGCATACTTTTATTGCAATTGCATCGTACAGCCGTCATGAATTCTCCTTCCCTGACAACATGTGTAAATATTATTTGCTATAATTGACCATATTCTTTAGGACTTAATTTGTGAAATGAGCTCAGAAATTCCCATACCCCTTTTATCCCCAAAATGCATATCAAACTCCAAGGATTTGAAGGTAACGAATAAATGAAAATCTCTGCATTTTAAGACAGTCAATAAATATATTATGAAATCCTTCCCAGATGTCCTCCCTTAACGTGCGGGATCTGAACAACACCCGCAAGGCGCAAATGGATTTGGTCTTCTTTAATCGAGTTCCAAAAGTGGGAAGTCAGACGTTCATGGAGCTCCTTCGGCGACTATCAGAGCGTAATAACTTTCAGTTCCATCGGGACTCTGTGCAAAAAGTGGAGACCATTCGGTTGGCGGAGGATCAGCAGCAGGAAATGGCTGAGGTGATAAGCGAGCTGCCGGAACCGTCGGTTTTCATCAAGCATGTGTGCTTTACGAACTTTACCAAATTTAACCTGCCTAAGCCCATTTACCTAAATGTGGTTCGCGATCCCGTGGAACGCGTTATCAGTTGGTTCTACTACGTGAGAGCGCCTTGGTACTTTGTGGAACGCAAAGCTGCCTTTCCCGACCTTCCTCTGCCCCATCCGGCTTGGCTTAAAAAGGATTTTGAGACGTGTGTCCTCAGTGGCGATCAGGAATGTACTTATACACAAGGAGTTACTGTGGAGGGGATTGGCGATCATCGGCGACAGAGCCTATTTTTCTGTGGTCACGACTACGAGTGCACGTGAGTTTTTTTGGTAAAGGTTGATAAGACAACCCTTTATATCCATTTCACCTCACTAATCATTATTAATTTTAGTCCCTTCAACACTGTGGGTGCCCTGGAACGAGCCAAATTTGCAGTGGAGCAACAATATGCGGTCGTTGGAGTGCTGGAGGATATGAACACCACACTTTCTGTGCTAGAAAAATATGTGCCGCGATTCTTTGAGGGTGTTAGAGATATATACGCAAGTAAGTAGATATCTGGGAAAACAGTGAAGGAAAATGCTATGCTCTGCGAATTTAAAGTTATTTTTTATGCTAGCTAAAGCTATGGCTATAAATATCTGACAACTATTTATTTGATTATCTTGTTTCCCAGCAAGCGCCGAATACTTGACCAAGATCAACAAGAACAATTTCAAGCCGCCGGTCAGCGAACATGTCAAGGATATAGTGCGACGTAACTTCACGAACGAGATCGAGTTCTATCAGTTTTGCCGCCAGAGGCTGCATAAACAATATCTGGCTGCCCACTTACCGCAGCGAATTATCACAGACTCCGCACATATTCCCGCCCTGATAGGCAATTAAACTATGCATTGGACAAAACACGAACAAATGTAAAGAACAAATATGACAAACAAAATCATACTCGAAACTGTAGTCAGCTAAGTTCCCCAATATGTTGTAGCAAATTGATTGTTTTCTCTTGTGTATATTTCAAAGTGGTTATCAAAAATATGACAAATCCCCCAAATATTTATATTGATTAGTGAGTACTTAATGTTAGAAAGACCTGAATTTGTATTGTGATGTCTTCAAGTGAACTGTTGAAATTTTTGTTTTAGTATTTTAGTTGTAAGCTGCTTATGATAATACAATGTATAAACTAATAAAATTATATGTTAAGAACACTTTTTCTTTGTACTATTTGACTTTTAAATGGCCGTGGATAATAACAAGGTATGATAATGAGACAGCATTAGAAAATAACTGAAAATAACATATGAAATCAACGCTTTTAACATGGTAATATATAACATAATGTTAACAGTGCTACAATAGTATATAACGCAACCTAACGAAAATAGATAATACATAATGTCAAAAAATATAGTTTATTAAAATATAGATACCAAAATTGCAGTGAAAAGTGAATATACGTTTGGTCGACTGCCTGAACAAGAACTATTCTATGAACTGGTTATTCTCTGGTTGAGATTTACTACTCTAACTTATAGCACTTGTTGATCAACGTCGGGTTCTCGCATCGATTAATAGGGCGCTTCTCGCTATAAAAAAATAATTGAATTTCATTATTTGAAGGTACACAAATGTTTGAAGCAAGTCTTATGTACCCACCGCTTATTGCCAAAGAAAGCGAAAGCCTTATCTGACTTCATAGCCTCCCAAGGTCCAGGTATTACTCTCTGCACCCGTATAATATTAGATCCGGAACATTCGCCGTTTGATACCTCTGCAATTCTTTGCGGTTCCTGTATATAAATCGAATAAGGATCCATTGCAATGGTGCTTAGGATGTTATCATCATGTAGTTTGAGCCAATCTGGGGCCTCCGGTCGAAGGCTCAGTAGCTCGGGAGCCAGCCGTTGTACTGCGTTGGCGAAAATAACATCCAAGGCACATGTAAGTGGATGTTGATAAACAGCAACATGGAGGCGCGATCTTGCCTCGAACAAACGATATATGCGATGATAGTCTTGATAGCGATACTCGATGCGTTGACCATCGGACGATATGCGCGACTGAAGGAATACATCGTCAAAATCCATTTCTTCTGAGTTAAGGACATTCAGGCGCTTGTTATCGCGTCGAAGATAATCCCACTTATCCACATCCAAACCACAACGGCGATTGTGAACGATATCAAAAATATAGCTGTGTCCCAGCATGGGAAACGACAGAGAGTCGCTGCAGCCCAGAATCAGAGCCTTTATCAATTGAACTCCCCGTCCACTGCCGTCATCTCTCAAAGAGACCAGCTCTAAATTATGGGCGTCGTTAAAGATGCGATCCACACAGGCCAGGGCATTTTTCTCGTGCTTAAAAATAAACAGGAAAAAAATAAATTCAACATGTTAAGGTGATAGTAATTGGGATGAATATGAATAATTATCTCAATAGATCGTTATTTAAATGTGTTTTTTGTTATTTTCCATGACACCTCATGATAAAAGCAAACTCACATCAAATTTGTAATCACAAACAAATTCCCAGCAATGTGACATTGGGCCGTGCCCGATGTCGTGAAGAAGTGCAGCTATTTCCACCGCCTGGCGACACCAATCTGGCAGTTTATGTTCATAGCGAGAATTGCGTTCGATGGCTTTAAGGTGATCCTGGGCACTTTTGTATGTTCTGAAATCAAAGAAATATTTGTTAGATTCAGATTTATAAAGCAGTTTCTATAGCTCACCCCAAGCAGTGATCGTATCGCTTTTGATTGGCATTTTTATCAAGGGCCCACGGTACGAAGCCTAATTGATGAACCCTCTTTAGTCGTTGAAACAGTGGATGCTCTACGATTTCCTGTATGTGACAGGGCAGCTCGATTACTCCGTGCACTTCATCTTCGATGAGCATCTATAAAATGATGACAATTAAAATAATAATTTTTTTAGACAAATATATATAAATGTACTTCAAAAAGATAATACAAATATGTAAAAAAAATAAAACTGAATACAGTTTTCCATGGTTTCGTTTTACACTATGTTAGAATGGGCAATTCTCCAGAAAGGTCAACCAAAGCTAAAAAGATAAATACTAAATAATTTTTTTAAATTTTTAATTTGCTTATGTAAATGAATGAAAGCAACAAAAAACAAGTAAGAAAGCTACAGTCGAGTGTGTTCGACTATGAGATACCCGGTACCCAAACGTCTTTGCTTTACATTAAAAGGCAATTTAAATTCCCGACACAATAACCAAAATATGTTTTTTTTATATAATAGCTTTTTCAGTTTTCCTCCGGGTATAATAACAAATAAAAAGAAAGAAAAAAATGAAAATAAAAAAGTGTCGAGCG
>JAEIIF010055205.1:0-22255 GCA_018874455.1 Drosophila trapezifrons
CTTTATGGGGTCGGAGATGCTTCCTTCACTGCGTTGCAACTATCATGGCAAAATTATAATACCCTCTGCAAGGGTATAAAAAGGACAAAAAATTGATTAACTGCCGGGCGACCACAAAAAACAAGTAAAGTATAAAGAGAACACGAGGACATCGGCTAAGGACGCACACAAGCTCAGGTCCGAACCCTTTCCAATAAGAAAAAGTTTCGACTTGAGCAAGAAAAGTGCAAGCCGAAGAAGACACACCAATAAGGGGCGGGAGGACTGGAAACTATAGCCGGCAAAAGCGGAAAACTATTAAGCGCTTAAGTCAGCCGGAAAATGAGACAAAATAGTTGGCCAACTAAGCTCGGGCTCGGGCTGAGACCGAGGTTGAGGAATATGCAAGCCATTAATTAAGGGTTGCGGCGCAAGCAAGTCCTTGGGACGGGGGCGCCGAAAAGGACATTCGAAATCGCTTCAGACTAATTGGCAAGCGCGAACGGAACAAGACAAAAGAAAAAGCCAAGCGAAAGCTAAAAAAAAAACAGAAGGAAAAGATGAAAAGCCTGGAAAATATATTTCTTAAGCGACCGCAAAGGGCAAGCGAAAGGAAAAATGTGAAAAATCAAAAGAAGCTTCAGCCCCACTTGACATTTCAGCAGGTTAAGCCCCTTGGCCCGGGCCTCGGACTCGGTAACAGTTTCTTGTGGCACTTCTTGGCCGTAAAATATTTACCCAGCGTAAACAATACAAGCCGAGGAGGGGTCCGGCTCCGGGGGCAACCTTTTGTCACTACCAAATCTCTCGGCCGGCATTGAAGACTTGGCTATTGACATAATTGTGGGCGGCTGGTCCGGGACCCAAGTCACACTCAAGGCGTTGCCGGCAGACACTTGAAGGCGGTGCTGCCCCCGCAAGGACGAAGACGAATCCACCCTCAATTGGCTGTCAAGGGTCCTGGCAAGACGCCGCCCGGCTTACACTCTTGGCCAATTTGGCGCCCAACCCCGATATGGGTTTAAGTTGCAGTTACAGTTAAACTTTCATTTACATGCTCGTTACGAGTTGTTGCCGCAAATTAGCCAGGTCCTTTGTTCTGCGAGACGCTCCTGATTAGTCCTAGATGGCTTTCTTATTGGCACTTCCGGGCGAAACTTTGCGGAGCATACTTTCGGGCCGTTTTGGGATTGGGAAGGATGGTTGGATGGGACTTGGACTGGGCGCTATCTTATCGGAAGCGGATCCAGTCGGTCCTTGATAAACCAACCAACTCGACTGTCGCCGGTGTCTCTATCTAATCGATGTGGCGCGCTTTTAGTTAAATTATTGACTCGACCCGTTTGCCCAGGCACTTTTATTTGCTTCAAGTACTATTCGGATTTATCGGGCCTATATCTGTAGCTGTATCCGTATCATATCTATAAATGCGAGTGCGGTTTACCCTTAAAGCAAACAATCGCAGCTCTGCTCCGCTCTAGTCCCGTGCAAATAGAGCGCGAGCATATTTGTTTGCATTTCGGTTGTGGCCCAATCTTATCGGAAGTGGGAGGGGGTTAATCGCAGGAGGTAGGTGAAACTGCCAGCTCGTGGGAGACTCTTTTCCCGAGGAGTGGGCAGGCCCATTAATGCACTTTAGACAGTCTAATTTATGTGCGACCTGTTACTCGCCTCCCACGAACTCCTTCTTCCTTCTTCCGCCAGTCAGTTAACGAATTAAACGCTCTGCTTCCGCTCTGAATGGGTCCAATCAGTCCTTGGCCCGGACCCGAACCACCCCTGGCTACCACCACCGGGACAGGTAACCCACCCTACTTCCTCCCTCCTTCCTGTCCTTTTCCCAACTCGGTTCCCACCGAACTCTGCGGAATTTCCCGTTTATTGGTTTCTTTCCGGATATTGTTATGTTCGGCTGCGAACGCCTTTTCCTTCCGCCGCTCGACGCCTTGGCATTACCCCCTCTCGGAGCTGGACTTGCCTCGAAAAGTGCAAAATGATTGCGGTTTCGTGTTGCCTAGTCCTCCCTCCTCAGGTGTACTCACTCCCAACCCTTCTCTCCTAATGTCGAGGCGACACGCAATCTAAAATTGTTGCTGTTTCACCTGGGAACCCCTTTCACCTTCCTGCCAATTGGTTAATAGTGTTCGGTTCTTGATCGTTTTTCATTTAAATTAGGTAACTTTTATTATTATTTAAAGATAATCCCTGCGTAACATCCCGAATACCTTCCAAACTTTTACATCATCTTACCCCTTTAATATTAATTAAAATACAGCATCCTACCCCCTTTTTTTAAACCTCTTCTGAAATAATATCAACAAGGCTTTTCTTTTCTATTCACACTCAATAAAAATGTATTTTAAAATGTAATTTAAAATCTAAATAGCTAAAGCGATCGTCCTCATTTATTTGATGGTTGATAGTGTTCAGTCATGGACAGTCGGTTTCAAGTTCAGTTCAAGACGATCACCGCCACTCGCAACATGTTATAATAGTTATTATAGATTTTAGTCGATTTCATAAAATATACCACTAGACACAAGATCGCTGGTCCGCAATATCACTCAAGGGTCTAAGGGCGGGCCTTGATCTCTCCTCTCCATCGCTCTATATCTATTTGTGGGTCTGGCCGGACACCTGGCTATTTGGTGAGATTCTTGCGCTGCTCGGTGACATCCTTCTCGTTCAGATGGATCACCCGGCGGCCAAAGCGGGCCGTCAGCTTGGAGAAGAAGCCCACACGGGAGGCCGGCTTGGTGTCATCGGCAGACAGTGGCGGTGTCCGGTAGTTGTCGTCCTCTCCCCCTGCTCCGCTCCCGGCGCCAGCTCCTCGCTTGCCATTGCGTCCCTGGCCAAAGTGGAAGGTGGACCGCACAGCGTTTTGACGGGTGAAGGGCTTGTCGGAGGGTCTTTCCATCGCCCCCGCTACCTGAAGCCGATCCAAGAGTCGCCCGCCGACGGCCGGTGACTTGGGCACCAGGAGGGGAGAGCCGGCGACAGGTTCCGCCTTCTCGTACAGCGTGGTGGGCCTTCTGGAGATTCCCTGAGCCGTGCCCGGGGTTTGGGAAGAACCGGTGTACTGGAAGCGAGGCGGCGTGCTGGTGAGCTTCTGGGTCTGGGCAAGCTGGCGCTGGGCACTCAGCAGAGTGGGCTTCACGTCCACGGCGACACTCGGTGCTCCCCGCTTGGACTGGCTCGTGGGCTCGGGGCGTCCCTGGCCACTTGAGTGGCCGGTGGCCTTGCGAGCGGGCGTGCGGCGGGTGGGCTTGGCCGGCGGACCCACCGGAGGCGTCGAGGTGGGCGTGCTGAGGACGCTCGTCGGGCGAGGCGCAATGGGGCGACTAGTTTGGGCTTGCTGGGGGGGCGGACTATTGTCCATGGCCAGGGTCACCTGGGCTATGGTCACGGTGGGCGTGGTGATCGAGGGCAGTGGCAGGCCTGTCGGTGGAGTGCTGCTCACGTCGCCCGAGGATCGCGCGTGGCGCTGCGAGGAGCGCGGCTTGGCCACGTCGAGGAGCATGTAGGTGCAGTAGATGTCGTCGAAGAGCTGCCCCTTCACCGACTTGACCACGTCGCGCTGCTTGTGGCCCATGGCCACCAGCAGGTCGTAGCGGGTGGGGTCCTGCAGGTCCAGCGACTTCTCCCGGTACACGCGCAGGCGGTCGCTCTCGTCGTGGCCCAGGTTGATCCACTTGTCCGACATGACGGCCGACAGGGTGGTCCGCTTGGCGGGATTCAGGACCAGGAACTTGCGCATCAGGTTCTCGCAGTCCATGGAGATGTAGTAGGGCACTCGGTACTTGCCGCGCAGGACACGGTCGCGCAGCTCCTTCAGGGTGCCGCCATCGAAGGGCAGGGATCCGGAGACCAAGGTGTACAGGACCACGCCCAGCGACCAGGCGTCCACCTCCGGGCCGGCGTACTTCCGGCCCATGAAGAGCTCTGGCGCCGCGTACGGCGGACTGCCGCAGAAGGTCTCCATGTGGGCGTTCGGATCGAAGGTGTTGCCGAAGCCAAAGTCCGCGATCTTGATGTTCAGGTGCTGGTCGAGCAGCAGGTTCTCGGCCTTGAGGTCGCGGTGCACCACGAACTTGCTGTGGCAATACTGAATGGCGGACACCAGCTGCCGGAAGATGCCCCGGGCGTCGCGCTCACGCATCCGCCCGTTCTTCACCAGATGATCGAAGAGCTCGCCCCGGCTGGCGTACTCCATCACCAGGTACAGTGTTCGCTCCGACTCGATCACCTGGAAGAGGCGGATGATGTTCGGGTGGTTCAGCAGCTTCATGATCTTGACCTCGCGGTACAGCTTCTGGCGGGCGCTCGTGTTCAGCTGCGTCTTGTCGATCACCTTGATGGCCACCTCCCGGCCGGTGGGCACGTGCAGCGCCAGCTTCACCTTGGCGAAGTTGCCCTTGCCCAGCGTCTTGATGATCTTGTACACCCCGTTGCCGTTGCCATTCACGTACGACTGGAACTTGAGCTCTGCGGCGCCTCCGTCGGCGACATCCTTGCCAGCGGCGGAGGCGGTGGCTGTCGCCACGGTGGGCGTGGCTGGTTGAGCCACGGCGCCAGTGGTCATAATGGTGCCCGGGGCATGCCCAGGGAGATGGGAATCCGGTTCGTTCTCCTTGTCGGCAGATTTGTATATATTTCCTGCCGTCATCGGTGCCGGATCTGGTGATATCTGTTCGACTTCTAGCACTACGTTCGCCGCACTCTCGTTGGTCAGAGCTCCCAAACAGTTCTCCAGCGACATTATAATGCTTTCAAGTCCGAATCTAGGCTGGTAATTGAGGGCCCAGTCGAAGGTTGCTTGGTTGGCTTGCTTGGCAGGATCTCCGAGTGTGCCGGGCACACTTCTCTCGTTGCCTCCCCTCAAGGTGAAACGGGACGAGTGGTTCCTCGTCAGTCATCCGTCATCGGGCGGCGGTGTTGTGGTGCTGTTTGCACATCTGCTCGATTTCGACACCCTTCGAGCTTTAAGATAAGACCCGAGCAGTTTCAACCCTCAGCCACCCCGGTTGCCGTGCATGGCTGATAAGCGGCTCCTGTCGTCCTGCTCCTTGCACGAGGATCACTTTGTCTCGACCCCCGACCGCATGAGCTGGAATTCCTTTCAGGAGGCGCTATCACCAACCCCCTGCTTGGCGTGGCACGAGCCCTTTGTGATCCTTCGCTCCGATCGTGTGCCCCTGCTTCGTCCTTGTTTGCGAGTCGGCGAGAATAGGTCCCAGCTGGTGTTCGGTTTCCTCCTTCGAGCCGGCAGCTGCCTTCTGCAGGGAAGAGAGGAGAGAGAGTGTTTGGATGAGAGGTTGCTATTTCAATTGGAAACTCGGTCTTAAGGGAAGCCATTGGGAAGTTAATGGGGCGGCATTGGTGATTCTCTAACCCCCAATTATCAATACAAAGAAAAATCTTTTTAAGCACTCTGGACTTTGCTTATGTAATTTTATGACTAAGAATTATAAAAAGCTTAATTCTTTGATGACTAAACAGAATCCGAAATTGAGGATCATGATCACCATCAAGTGTCAAAGATAATTTTCTGTACTGTATTAAAAACTTCATTAATTAGAGAGGTTTTACGTAAGTGCGAGCAAGATGACTATACGAACTTTCAATGAGAGATTAAGACATTAATGTACATAAATTGAAAGTTCTTATAGTCGTCTTGCTCGCACTTACGTAAAATCCTATGTCTAGCCTCTAGTGAAAACTCTAATTAATGAAGTTTTTAATACAGTATCATAACACCATTACAAGATTTAATCTGTTAAAATATCAAATATTTGTTAATAAACATGCATCTCTGTGACGTCTCCATTAAATAGTTCAAAGACAATTTAAAACATTTTTTAAAGTGCATAATCGAAATATATGTCTTAAAAAAATTAACAAAAAGCGTTAAAATATACAATAGCAACAACAAAAAAAAAGTCAAAATATATTATCTAAAAACGAAATAAATTCTTTTTAATCGACTTTGCTTCACTGTGCAATGAGTTGCTCTCTACCCGAATTTTTGGTTCCTAAGTAAAATAACTACTAGTAACTCGTAAAATGTACCATGCATCTTAACAATCGATATTATTTTCTGGCTTATTATTTAGTATTTTCTGCATTTAAGGCACAGTGGTTAAATTATTTTAAAATGTTTAATTATATTTCATGAACATGTTAAGTGGGAAAAATATTAAATCACTTAAATTTTCATCACACTTGCTCCACGGTGCTATAAGTGATTTGCTCTCATCCCGAACCCTCTCGGATATTTTCCCTTTGGCCGAATAAAAACTAATCTTTCCCTTTGTGCCGTGTCATTTTCTTTGGTTCTCTCTGTTCTTCCCATTTTTTGCATGTCCTGACGATCTCTACCTACACACACACACAGTTACCTATGAGGGAACTACCCTAATGGGTTTTACCTACCTAGGACTCGGATTCTGGCAAAACAACAACAACAAAAAAACGAAAACTACAACTACAAAGGAACGGGTCCTTAATCTGCCTTTTCTTTTCTCCCGACCGTTCGTCCGTTCGCTTGCGCTTCTCTCTTTGCCTTTGCCTTTGCTGTTGGGTTCGTGTAACAATTTCAGGTTTCGCTGCCTGCACTCCTTTGTGTGTGTGTGTGCGTGTGTCCTTGATCCTTGCCTGACTTATTGTTTTGCTGGCTCTCGTCATCCCTCGTCTCCTTTAGCGGCCGCTCCTCGCTTCCTTTTTCTGCTCCTTGCCTTGCCTGCGTGTGTGTTGTTGTGAAATAATTCAATTGCAGCTGCCACTTTTGGTCTTTGTGTTTATTACTTTTGCCTGCTCTTCTTGCTGCGCTTCTCTTCCCCCTCCCATTCCCTGCCTTCTTCTTTCCTCTCTCTTTCACAATTAAAAGCAAAAACAACAACAGAGCGCTGTGTGTGTGGAAATTCGCCACAACAACAAGTACACACACAGCTCTTAATTCTGGGAAATGGTGATCTTGGTGATCTCTTAGTTGGGTTTTTTAATCGCTCCCCTTGCCCGCCGCCCCCCCGCGTCAAGTTCAATGCACCCCACCTAGGGGTCACGTCACCCCCCACCGTCGCCCCACTTTCCAACGCCCCTCGCTCTCTCTCTCCCTCTCTCTCTGCGTTTTCCCAAGACAGCAACAAATAACACATGGAAACATATGCGGGCCTCCCGTCTCGTTTTCCCCCCTTTTGTTTCTCTCTCTCCGCCCTGGCCGTGAGATCTTTGGCTCTGCCTCTCCTCTCCTTCTGCTGCTTCTTCTTCGCCTGCTTCTTTTCTGCTTTGTTTGCGCCTTTGGCCTGCTTCTTCTATTTTGATTCTGGCTCTCTGGCCGTTCTCCCTTCCCCTTCTCCAAGCTACTTGCTCCGCTGAGTCATCATCGGCGACTTTGGGGACATTCAGGCGCCGCCGCCTGTCTGCAAGTCCATTGTCCCGCTGGACTTCCTACACACGCCTGGATACACACACACACACACACACTTGCTGACCTTGTTTCTTCTTCTGGCAAATTCCCCGAGGAATCAAAGTCATTAAGAAGACGCCCCCTTGAAGACACCACACACACACCATCTCTCTCGGGGATCGGATCTGTGGGACGCTTATCAAGCCGAAACCCAAACCGCGTGCCCAGTTAATTACACACTTTACTCACAATCAAAAACGAATTAGCGTTAATCCAGAATCCAGAAAACAGACCGCAGAAAAGCGCGTCGTCCAGTGTATCTGCAGAGCGAGAAAGCGAGAGCGTATACGTCGTATCTTCGTCGTCGAACTGAACGCACTGAAGCCAATCCCGAAGACAGGTCTTGAAGCGTCTCAGACGAGCTGTTGCGAGAGCGCGAGAGCGGAGATCTTTATCCGCATTTCCTTCTTCTTGCGCTCTTCTTCACGCTCACTCTGCTCTTCCTCCATTGCCTGCTCTTCCTTCGCTCTTGCGTTTACTCTTCCACTCTTTTCCCTCATTCGCCGCTGAAGGTCGTTTCCTTGAGCACTTCTTGCCGCCTGACGTGGGGTGGGGACTTAAATTCGCCGCCATAACCTCGCCAAGCTTATGACGTTTTTTTTTGAAGGCGGAAATCTGACGTTTCTATACGCCATCGTCAAGATTATAACGTTTCAATACGCCACAAACTCGCCGTAGGCGAGATTATAACGTTTTTTAACGTCATAAGGTCCCGCGATTTTATGACGTTTAAACACGTCACAAACTCTCTAAAAAAAAAAAGCGTCATAATCTCGATTACATTTTGTACTGGGCGAGTTTATGACGAAAACCTCATGTCGCTATGCCCCTGACGTCACCAACACGAAGGGGAGGGCTTCGTCTTCTTCTTCGGCTCATTGTTGGTTCGTGTCTTTGCGGCGAATTTGCCGCCGAACTTGGCTCGCCTTTGTTGTAGTTGCGGCCGTCTTCGTCTTCGGCTGCCTTCGGCTCTGGTGTGGGTTTTCTTGCGGTGGGGTTCGTACTTCCAGACTGGCTCGCCATTCGCCACTAGTGTGGGAGCAGCCGATGGCCATGTCTGTCTGCGTTTTATTGCTATATTGGTGTGCGCACCAATAAGAATCGGCCAGTGTCGGCCCCTGCCAGCCCCACCCCCCCTTCTCCGTTCCGTCGGGGAATGATTAAAAAAGTCGCCACAACAAATAATAATAATAAAGTGCATTTCTTTGGGCCGGCAAAATATCTTTCTGGCTTTCATTTGGCATCTGGCATTAAAAATGAGAAAAAGTCATAATGACAAAGTAGGCGACAAGCGTCGGGGGATAGAGACGTTACGCTGATGATTGTAATAACAGTTTCTGTGATTCCTCCTCGATTCCCGATCCATTCCGTTCCCTCCTTCAAGGCAGAGGCCATAATTAAAAAGCTTTCGGACATCCTTTAAGCCCGGGCGCAGTGGCAAATGAGCGTTATCCTTTTGGCTTTGAGATTGAAAATGGAAAGTAATGGTCGACGACAAAAAAAAACCCAAATACTTGAAGCAAATAGGTACAAAAGTATTAAATAAAGGATGAAAAATGCTTTTCACTTTGACTTGCATCTTCCTTTGGGAATTTAAAGAAATTAATTTAGTTTGAATTAATATTGGAACTTCTTTAACCTTTGATTCAGTAGCAAAAGTCAATACTTCCTTCATTTCACTTAAATAAATTAAGCCAAGTTCACTTTCCCTTTAAGGAAAAGTCAGAGAAGTCTATTTATAAAATACTTTCAGTAACTGCTTATTTATAGAGATACTCCTCATTAAATTTGAGCATTCAAGGGGCTTGTTTTTTGGGAAAAAGTGTCAGCTTGAAGCACATTTGCATATTAACGATCCGAAGAAGCCAAGACAAGTAGGCCAAAGTGGCTTGTTAAGCGGGTAATTCGGCATACGGCCGATAAGGCGATGGCTTCGGAACAAAGTATCTGCCAGATACACGTGGCACGCTCACCAGCTGACGCTCCGAAAATAGAAGGAGAAAGATAATGCGATTCAGGCCGACAAATCACAGTTGGCCACAAAAGGACACGCGCCACCTGATCGGTATGCAATATCCACAAGGAAATCCACACAGTTTCTTCGGCAATATTTGATCGTGCTGAATGCGGAAAAAACAGATTGCAACTGCAGCTGACTCCGGTTCGTGGACAAAGGATCGGCGGCAGACAAAGCAGCCACAGGATATGCGATACAGCCACTTTTGCACATTGCCCCCGATGAGTTATGGACGCCAGAGATCACCGATCCGGAGGAGAACAGCATCTTGACAGACGAATGCGGGTGCATATCGATTTCCACTTCGAGAGCAGGAGTCATTCCTGGGGCTCCGTGATCTGCATTTTTGCGTCCTTCTTGCAGCATCGGGAAAGGTGCAAAATGCAGGACGAACGTGCTGCAAATTGTGTGCTCCGACTTAGGGATTTAATTGGGTTTACTCTGCCGCTGCTGCTCCAGAGTCGATATTCAATAATAAACACAAGTCCCGCAGCACAGCTGCCGCTCTGCCACTAAATACACAAATTAACCCGTTCAAACAACGCTTCCTTGGAAAGTGTCAAATGCAACCTCCGATCAAGGACCAGACAATGGACGCCAAATGAGGGAAATGGAATGCACACATCTCAGACGACAATAAAGCAGGAATCACAATTTTTCAGCTGTCTGGCGAGACGGCAGGGTGAGGGAAATTCAGTGATTTTCATCAAGAAAACGCTTGATTTTCTCACAGTTTTCCCGGGACATTCTCGCCAATCATTTGTCGGCCACTTCAGCCCTTTTGGTTGTCGTGGCAAATCCTTTGCACTTACTTTGCATCGCAGGACATTCACTCATTCATTCATTCATCCCCTAGCCCCGGCTGCCCCGCTACCTGCCTTTGTCAAAGAGTTTTCCCTTCGATTCGCCTCGGTTTTGTTATATTTTTGCATAGTTTTTTCGGCATTGTTCCTCCTTACCGGGAACGGGGAAAGCGCTGCTTAGGGATAAACAATATTAGCTGACTGAAGGATTTGCATTCCGCACGGCATTGTATCGACCTCGGCCCGAAGAATTGTCAATAATATTTTGCCCATGCGGCAGTTTTGCCCCGCTCCTTGCTCGTCCTTGTCCCGGCAATGCGACACTTCTGCCCACATACGGAATAGATAATGATGGAACTAATCCTCGCCTCTCACCAGAGCCGCGACGGCTGGGCTTGGCTCGACTTGGCTTGGCACGGATTGGCCTAATTGAAAAGCAGCGGCAACAACAGAAACGGGGCCCAGAAGCAGACACTGAATGCATTTCGGCGGCAGCGCAATTCAGAAATCTGAATTCCGCATAATGCAAGTGCATCATCTCATCTGTGGCAGAGTCTACAGGCAGAGAAATTCGAGTTAGGATATGGGGGGGTTTTATGGAAATTATTATAAAGACTTGATCTTTAAAATGGTATTTTTTCGTAAGTACTTGTATAGGAAATTCATTAAAAAAACGTAATTAAAGAATCAGATAAAGAGTTTTTCCTTAAATTTCAGTTTTAGGAATTCATAAAGAAGAGTTTAGATAAAGTATATACATATATTCTTGATCACCATCACCAGACGAGTCGATCTAGCCATGTCCGTCTGTCTGTCCGTCTGTATGTTTGTCTGTCTGTTCGTCTGTCTGCCTGTCCGTCTGTCCGTCTGTCTCTCCGTCTGTCTGTCCGTCTGTCTGTCCGTCTCTCTGTCCGTCTGTCTGTCCGTCTGTCTGTCCGTCTGTATGTCCGTCTGTCTGTACGTCTGTCTGTCTGTCCGTCTGTCTGTCCGTCTGTATGTCCGTCTGTCTGTCCGTCTGTATATCTGTATGTCCGTCTGTATGTCGGTCTGTCTGTCCGCCTGACTGTCCGTCTGTCTGTCCGTCTATCTTTCCATCTATCTGTCCGTCTATATGTCCGTCTATCTGTCCGTTTGTCTGTCCGTATATCTGTCCGTCTATCTGTCCGTCTGTCTGCCCGTTGCTACGCAAACTAGTCTCTTAGTTTTTTTTAGCTATCTGAATGAAACTTTGCAGATAGTCTTCTTTCTACTGCAGTTCGGTTTACCGAAGGTAGCTTTCTTTCTTGTTTTATTTTGTAATAAATGGCAGTAACGTTTTCTCAGTGCTGGTAGGCCCTATTTAGGAGGCGACAGGGGGCAGCTTATTAGCGAAGATTGTCAGTCAGTCGCCTAACAACAACGGCAGCAACAACCAGAAATTGATTACCAAATGTGCGCGGCTTTCGAGTGGCTTTTGGAGGCACGAACCGGGGGAGGTGGCGGTGGCGTAGGCCGGATAGGCGGGCTAATAAGCACAAAAATCCACATAGAGCAGCAATTCCTTTTAATTGAAAATCTCTCTCTCTCTCTCTCTCTCGAGTGTGTGTGTGTGAGGCGCTTTCCGTTTCCCAATTTTCCCCTTTTTTTGTTGTTTCCACTTTTGCAATTTCTTTGCGGCTGCAGTGCGTTTAGTTGGCAGCAAGGAGGGGCGTGGCTGCAGCTCCAAATGCATTCGATATTGCATTTTTTTTCTCCGGCAACATGCAAGGATAATAAGGACTTTAGCCGGCTTGCGACTTTTTGTGTTTATTTTCCTTGTTTCTGTTGGTGTTTTTTTTTTGTTTTCTTTTTTTGACTGATTGACTTGCCAAGCGTCCGCTTAACCATCGCTGCTGCTGCTGCTTCGTAGCTCACACCATTTCCTGGTTGCTGGCTCCCGGTTGCTGGGTCCTGGCTCCCGTTTCCCGGCCTCCTGGCAAAGTTGATTGCAGCAAGGACTTGCGTCTATATTGCGGCCCGAAAAATTGCATTGGATGCATTTGCTGGGCAAACAAACTGCCGAAACAAGAGTCATGAAAAAAGTTGAAAGCCTTCCTCTCATCCTCGCGGAGCTCCTCCTCCGCCGCGTAAGACTCGCTGCATGTGCAGTGCATATTAGCCGAGTTGTGTCCTGAGTACTGCGTCCTGCGTCCTGCGTCCTGCCTCCTGAGGCCTGATTCCTGTGCCATCCTCGGCCTGTGCATTGTCCTTTTGGTCGAGCGCCTTTCCTGCCCCCACTGTTTTTTTTTTTTCAGCGGCTGCCTTTTGTTTGATTTGCGAAATTGCAATATGCTGGCTGTCTGGCTCAGCTCAACCCAGCTCTTCGGCTAGCAGGTCCTTCTGAGACCCCATCCCTGGGCCAGCACACACGCAGGATAACTGCAGTTAGACTGCAGTGGAAGTGCAACTGATTCCCGCCAAGAGATTCCCATTTGGGGGGCTCGTTTCCACGATCTAGGACTGGGCCTCAATTATGTTCTTGAAAAGGCAGATTAAGGCCCATAATTAATTCAAATTGTTATTTGAATTATAAATAACAGAGCCCCTCTTAAGGTCTTTATTATTTCTTGTTTATTTATTTGTAAAGTGTTTTTTGAAAGGATATTAAACCCTATATGTCTATTAATAAGAATTATTATAATTTATTACTTGGCTTGTAAACATTTTCAAGTTTCCTGAAATATATTAGCTGCATTCCTACTTTTTTTTATATATCTCCCTATTTTTTATGTTTTTACTAAACTGGTTCTTAGATTTTTATTTTCTTAAATTGATTCCTTGATTCCTTGGAAGAATGCACATTATTAAACATTCACTTTGCCTCAACTGCTGGGCGAACGATTTCCTTCTTCAAGTGACAGATTATCCCCATAAATATTTTAATTTGATTCATTTGCAACCACTCGTCGTGGTTCAACCCCCCAAAGCGCTGCAACCCTGCCCCCCCATCAAGTTGATGTCCGGTGCCATTCCCTTTTCCCCCGAAACCTTTTAATTCGAGTGCGTTTTTCATCATCAACAGGAGCACTCCACTCCACTCCACTCCATACCATGCCGGGGACTCGGTCGCTCCCCTCCGCGGCCAGATTTCCGTTTAGGTCGTCGTGGCTCACTGAAAGTCTTGAGGCTACGCCGGAGACCCTTCAGCCGACTGCGCCAGAAATGCACTGGACGTTGGTCACGACGCCGAGCAGAAATCAAACAATCAAACAAAATGAAATCGCCGGTCTGCATCCTCGTCCTCGTCCGCGTCCTCGTCCTTCGCTTCTCCTCGTCTCCCTTGTACTTTTTCTCCCTTTTCGCGAGTTTTTGTTGGCTTTGTTCTGCTGCTGCTTTTGTGCACACGCCCCCTCAAAATCCAGTTTTGCAGTCATCAAGTTTTGGCCTCCACCTCCGGGGATGACCGCTCCTTCCCCTCCGATCCACTTCCGGCTGCCCATGCTTCTTTGGCATGTCTTCGCATCCGTTGCATCCGCTGCTGCCTGCTGCTGCCTGCTGCTCCACTCCGCTGCAGTGGCTGCCAGACGAAGGAGCCACCCTTCGAGCCTTCAGCTCCACCCCTATATATTTTATTTTTAATTAATTAATGCGAATGCAAAGTACAATTTCTACAAGGAAAACTTGTTTTGCAACTCGCTGGGCGCAACCCTTTTTGGGGGCGCAGCCTCCACCCAGCAAGGGGTCGAGCACCCCGTGCCACCTGGCTGTGGCGCCTCCGAATATGCAACGAAACGAAGCCGTGCGGCAGGCAGTGAAGAAATGCAGTTAATTTACTCAGAAGTAGCAGCAGGGAATTGCAGTGGGAAAAGCCGCCTCAAGTGGGCGGTGGGGCGGTTGGGCTGAAGAAAATTGCTGCTGCTACTGCTACTGCTGCTGCTGCTGCTGCTGCTGCTGCGGCTGCTGTAGCCGTAGAAAGTTGCTGCTGCAGTTTCTTTTGTTTTTGTGTGCACGCCGTAATGTATGCAACATAATTTTTGCGCTCTTAGCTGCCGCTGGATGAATTTTTGTTAGTACTCAGAAGGGAAAAGCTGGCAAATGCTGGGGTGAGCTCCTTGCACCGGGAGAAAATACTAAAATAACAATAAACCACAAAAAAAAATTCCTTAAGATGTGAAATCAAAAGAAAAGGTGCCCGAAAATATGCAATGCCTAAGTCTGTAACATTTTGGGGCATACTTTTGGGCTCTATTTTAATTGATTTCAAATCTTAAAAAATTTCTTTTTAAAAAGTAAGCTCCTTCTTCTCAAGTTAACAGTTTTTCTCTGTGCAGAAAAGGCGAGGAGTTGCCTAGTTGGATATGCAGTCACCTCCTTTCAGGCATAACTGAGATGTGTGTGTTTGTGCGTATCTGTGTGGGTATTTCTGAGGTAGTTGCCGCAGTTGAAAAACTTTGCACTGCAAGGGAAGAGGGAAGAGCTGGCAAAACCCTTACAGCTCTCATGGTGTAGGCCTCCTCGCTGAGTTTTCCTCACTTTTTATTTTTTCTCTTTTTCTTTTTTTGCGCGCTGGAAAAATGTTGCAAAAGTTATTTCTTCACGGGTTTTGCCGGGGCTCTTAATGAAATATCTGCATGGATGCGAGTGGGCGCAGTCGGCAGCAAAGTGGTCTCCACGGGTTACTTAATAGGCAACCGCCGGGCTCACATGGGGCCGGGCAATAGACTCCATCACCACGATGTGCCTTAAAGCCGAATCAACTGCGGGGGAAATCGGGCTGAAAGACGACAGTTCAGCGACACGCTCCCAGGAGTGTGGGTGCGTCTTTCAATCTCCGTGCTATCTGACTTTTCAGCCGACTTTTACGTCCCCAAACCCCTATGCAAATAGACGGCCCTCCACCTTGAGCAAAGTAGGATAAAAAGAAAATGCTGCACAGGCCCCAGCTGCAGGGCGTAAAGGGGTAAAAGACCGAGAACCGAGGACCGGTGCCGCTGCAGACACATTTTAATGATGCATGCAACAGTAAACTGCAATCAGATATGCGCACATCGTTAGTCTTCAGCATCAGCCGCCGTTTGTTGATTATCTTAGAATGGAGAGCACCGATCAAGAAAGATAACCCATCCGCCCCGTTGTCCGCCGCGCCGTGCACTCTCCACCTCTCCACTTTCCGCATTGCATGGAAATTTATTTGCGAAGCAAATAACTGCAGTCAGCCCAGCCTTGGCAAGAAGTCGGATTCCCCGGGATTCTTGGCCCCACTTCATCCCTAAGGAAGCGGAGCCGAAGGATGCAGCAGCAGCAGAGGAAACCCCTAACGGAGGCACTTTTTTATGCAACTTCTTCAGCTCGAGTGGTTTCCCAAGTTGACGTTTCAAATGTCAATTGTGTGCTTAACTGCATTCTTTTGACGTCTCCGTCGCTGGCTTTCCTTGCGAGTGTGTGTGTGCCGGAGTAGGGCAACCCGTCTCGGATCCAGTCTCAGTCCCAGTCACAGTCCCAGTCCCAGTCTCATTCCCATTCCCATTCCCACTCCCATTCCCACTCCCGTGTCTGTGTCTAATTTTGGTTTCTTTTTGTTGCAAATTGCGGCCTGAACAGGAACGTGGTGACTCCGAGGGGAGTAAAGGTGAGGAGGTCGCTCCAGGAGATCGTTTACGCTGCTAGTTGGCAGCTGGCAGGCACTTGCAGGGCAGTGAGGCGAATACATAAGGGATCGATCTTTTCATACCATATTTGCAAAAAATTATGGAAGGTCCTTTAAGGGGAATCTTATTTATATTATTAATTAAATACTGAGCTTAAATTTTAAAAATTATATTTAAAATAATGAGATTAATACAAATTATGGGGATAATTCAGGGCATAATTTTGTACTTTATTCTCAATTAAAATATCGAAATATCTCTCCTTTCCCTAAACCTTATATACCCTTCTGCTCGCTCCTGGCACTGGGCACTCGTAATTTCTTTTCTTTGGCTTTCACTTTGTTTGAGCCACGTTGCAGCGACTTTTGCCAAGTCGCTGGGAAAATATGCCGCATTCACACACACACTGGGGCACACACACACACACACACACTCCCGGAGGAACGGTGGCACGGAGTCAGCGAGTCAGACTGCAATCTTGCCTTCAATTAAGCTTTGACAAGTGCATTGCACACAGGAGCGAGGAGAAAGGAGCCAGGAGCCAGGAGCAAGGAACACGAGGAGCCAGAAAAGGACTGAGACAAGCAGAAGAAGTCACAGGAGCCGGAGCAGGAGCAGGAGCATCAGCTTCTGCAGCGTGTTCCACAAAGCGCATATAAATATGAATGAAGGCAGGCAAGGAAAGGATGCTGGACTCCTTGCCGGGGAACTGGCCAAAAAAAAAAGAAGAGAAAAAAAGAAAAGAACGAGGACTGAAGCCGGCCAAAGAGCCCGGAGAGAAGAACTGGAGAAGGAAACGCAAATAAATGAATTGCACTTTTCCTTTGCTCGAATTTTCTTCTGGCGCCCACGTTTCAATGGGCCCGTCCGCGCCTCAATGGCCGTGGAAAAACTTTGCATATTGTGTTTATTCTATGCCCGGAGAGATAAAGAGCTGCGAGCTGAGCTGCGAACTACCAGCCAGGTGGAAGTCGCCGGCGGAGACGGTGCAAAGGCGGCGGGGGCAACCTTTAATTAAGCGGGTCCAAGTCGCAGTCCATTGCCATTATGCTTAGATAATGGCAAGGCCGCCCTGAAAGGGGGCCGAGATATGAAATGCAAATTATGCGGCGAATTGTGTGCTCATTAATTAAAATTGAACCGAGCTAAAGGCAAAGAGCTGAGCCTGAGACTGGCGCTCAAAGTGCCAGCAGCATCATTAGAGTCTGGCCTAGGCCAGGACCGGAATCGGACTCGGATTCGGACTCGGATTTGGAGCTCTCACACTGCACTTTGAGGTGAACACTCGAAAGTTGTTTCCATCCTCCTTATTTTACATATATTACTCCTGGCTGGGCGGAGGTCTGAGTCAAAATGCAAATCTTGCAGATTTTTAATTTCTTTTCAACGAAAATTTTATTTTCTGTTTGCATTTCTTGTTGTTCGCCTCGGACGACTTTGGCAGGACGACCAACCCTTTTTTATTTGCCAGCCCGCCGTGCCAAGGATGCTGATGGCTCACTCCTCCCTAAGACTGAGTGCTGCTTTCAAGCTTTATTATTATGTATTATAGATTCATATTATGCACTTTTTACATTTTTTTTTTTGTCTGGCATCTCAGGGCTTGAGAGTCTCCAGACCGACAGCCCAAAATGAAATGCGTTTTGCTAAGCCAAAAGGTTGGGTGGGAGGACTTGAGATACTAACGAATTGGGAAGACTCTTTGTTGGATTATAAACTGAATTAAACTCTTTGTAGGATTATATATCCCCAAGCTGAGTTGATTATATAACAAAATATAAGTCAATCTTTGTAAGTATGCCTAAAAATATTTAATTATTAAATGAATAAGTTCCCAACAACCTTAAATTAAAAGCCCTTGCCATTAGCTGCTTCTGTTGGGTATCCCTCACCTGATAGGGTATTCAATGAGAGGTTTTCAAGCTGGTTAATGCTACTGCAGTCAGGACTCAAATGTCCTTGGCAGAACCACCCTTCTGGGCCATGTCGCCGGCTGGTGTGGGTTGTCTTCTGGTTGCATTGCCACAAGTTGCTACTCGAGATGCCAGGATTCGCCGCCCCACCCGCAGCGCCTCCTTCTTATGCTTGTGCAATAATGCCTTTCAAGACTTTTTGCCCGCTTTTCTTGGCCACATTTTGGGGTTGCATCTGCGAGATGCGAGATACATTCGCGTAATGAATTCGGCCCGAGGGTGGCGACAATGAACTTGCCTGCATTCGCGCTGCCTTGTCCACCCAGCCCCCGAAAATGTTAGGGCGTTGACATGTCACAGGGGAAAGTATTCCGAAAATTACTTGCAAGGAAACTTCACGCTTTACTTGCCAGGAGCAAGCCAGCCACCAGGACCTCGAAGAGGGAGGAAAGGCTCTGGGGCCGGCCAGCTGGGAACCAAACCTGCCGAATCATGTAAAGCTATGCCGGGACTTGCAGCCTTGAAGCCTTGAAGCAGAACTGGCTGAGGAAACCATTTCCTCCATTTCCATATCCATTTGCATGCCGCTTGCAGATCGCAGAACGGAGATCGCGGAGAAAAGGCGAGGGTGCGCTTTTCACACGGTCCCGTAAACAGGGCCCAGCCAAGGGTCGGCAATAATTTTTAATAATTTCCTTGTTTTAAATAGTTTTTCCTCCTTCTTTGACGAGGCAAAACAAATTCCCACCGCAGCGCCCAATTGAAGTGTTAGATGCAAAGATACAATTGCCAGCAAGTGGCTGTAGAACGGCAGTCCAGATACGCACAAGATAACTTGATTGCACTAATTTGAGTCCAGCAGCAGCAGCAGTTTCTGTAGAGAACTATATGCAGTTCCCAGGCCGGACTAGTTTCATAGTTCCGCATTCGAAACAACTGCCGGTTCCTCCTTGGTCTGCAGATGGACCTCGGTCTCAACTGGTCTGCTGGGGGTTGCTTCAATCAACTTCTGACAAGAAGTGTTAAATCTGCACTCGTTGCAACTGCAGCTGGAGGCCGCTTTATTAGAATATCCGGCAGCTTAGCAGACACGCAGTCTGTCTGCATTATCTGCCCTGGTCCACATTGTCATAATTCATAAATCAACTAATTCTGGAGTCGTTGTCGCCGCGGCCCTAGAAACAAATAGCTTCCCCCGAAATCTGTACAAGGCAGTGGCAGAGTGGCTCAAAAAGTTCTCAGGCTTTACAAAAAAGATAAGGCGGGGGCACAATTAAAGGGTTTCGAGTTGCCTTAATGAACCGCAGCCAGACAAAGGGTCAAGTCAAGTCGCCCCGGCTGAAAGACAAGACCTTCGGCAAAACAAAGGCCCAGAAGGCCCAAACCAAAGGCAAACAAAGCTGGCCAGAAGACGGGAAAACGTCACGGCGGTTGCCTGCACTTCCTGGGCCCAGCAGAAGGAGCAGAGAGCAGAAGACGCCGCTGGGTTTCAATTACCAGCCGAAGATGCGCCTCCGCTGCGCCCCAAGATGACGATGACGACGCTGCCACGCCGGTGAGTGACCTTTCCTAATTGAGCGTGAAGCGCTGACACCTCTTCGCGATGCCATTATGACATGGACATGGACATGGACATGGCCTGGACCTGGACAGGAACAGCGACATCGACATCCGAATCGACAGCCCATCGACAACGACATCGACATCGAAATGGAAATGGATATGGACAGAGACAACCCCCTAAGACAGACTGGCCAGTGGACGACACTAATGAACATTAATGCTCTCGTATTGTGTAATGTCGCGGACTTTAATGTAAAGTGCAATGAAGCAATGCCAGCAGTGGAACCATCGGGGGTAGTGCATCCACCGGATGGGCTCATTAAGTGCTGCAGCCTTTGACTTGCGGACCCGAAAGAACTGCCCCGGCCACGGCCTGAGTTATGAGGCCAGCTGACGAGCTGTCAGAGAGGAGAAGTCACCCTGCGTCGAGGAGGTGCATCGGGATGGGGTTACTGGTCGGTCGTTAAGTCTGATTCACGACTTGGAAATCAGCGGGCAGTGGACAGCACCAGCACGTGCTCCCCCTCAAATCCGAACAGAGGAGGCCACTCAACCAGCCGCTGGGAGTTCCTTGTGCCGATTTTCATAATGAAAAACCATTTTCCACAAATTTAATTTCATTAATGTCCCAGCAGCAGCTGCGTCGTTAGCTCGTCCTTGGCGCTCCTCTGGCTCTGGGCCCTTCAGAGTTCTTCAAATGTCAAGCGGAGGCAGGCCTGGATTCTCCAGCAACTAAATTATCATAATGAATCCGACTCAGCTCGCCCGCAACTACTTGAGTTCTGTTTGCCCGACTCGACTCGGTCCGAGGGTTCCTAACGTTTTTTTAATTGAAACTGTCACTTGTCGAGGAGGAGCCATCAAGGCTGGGGGGGGGCTCCTAGCAAGGATAAGCCAGGAGTCCTGCTCGGACAGCCGCAGCTGTCATTGATTTTCTGCAAGAACGCCGACTCCTCCTCTCCGCCCTGAAGTACTATAGTTTTCATTGCAATTACGGAGGATTTAAATGGACGCAACGGAGAGCCGGCAAATCGCCGCAAAAGTGTTCCAAGAATTTCATCTCCGATGCATAAATCAACAATTGTATGGCAATCTGTACGCCCTCGGCACGTCCATTGTTTGATCAAGAAAATCCTTTCCATTTAATCCAAACACGACGGACAAAGGATGCAAAAGGAGGAGCCTCTGCAGGAACAATGGAACGAATTGAGTTTTATGCTTTACAAGATTTTATTGCGACTTTTCGACTCGACGCCCCAGCATCCCCAAACCCAATCCCAGTTCCAGACCCATCCCTGTCCCAGTTCGTTATGGAAACGAATCGCAGCGCCCGCCTTTATTAGCAGCAAATTTCATTATTCAAGTCAATTTGCCTCGGAGATGCCTCGAAAAACTTGCTCGATAGTGGCCAGTGCCGTTCGTCTGCCTTTGCCCGGGTTCAATTGAATTAAATACAATCAATTTGTTGATACGCAGATGAATTTAAACAA
This sequence comes from Drosophila trapezifrons, assembly GCA_018874455.1. Taxonomy (NCBI): domain Eukaryota; kingdom Metazoa; phylum Arthropoda; class Insecta; order Diptera; family Drosophilidae; genus Drosophila; species Drosophila trapezifrons. The sequence goes on from JAEIIF010055205.1 coordinate 20,837, forward strand.
ATTTAGCCCCGAGTGCGAGGCCCTGGATGACTCAGCAAGAGAGCGCGGGAGCTCGGGTGGCCGGGTCCCACGTTAGTCACTGCGGCGGAGCAAAACGACACCCAAGTGCCGTCCCAGGCTCTGGACATGCAATCAGAGCCACCTTCGCTGCCCTCCCCTCCCCATGGATGTGGGGTCCTTTCGGTGCAAAGAGCCGGGCAAAGATGGGGGCTCAGTCTAGGTACAACCTTTAATTATCTTGAGGCATGACATGGAGTCATTCCTCGGCACCGGATACATGTATCCTATTAATGCCCGCGCTCACGCTGAAACTGAAATTGAAACTTCAAATATTTGTACGCCGTCGCCGCGGCTCAAGGACTCGCTGTGCACAGGACTCTGCCATGTGTGGGTAATTTCCTTAATAACCGCCAGCCTATCGCATTAACATATCTCGCATTTGTCATAAAAATAAGTCAACCACCGGCACCACCCACCGAAACCCAACCCAATCTAACCCAAGCGGCGACAAAATGTCCCAGCTGGTCTCCGCGGAGGAGGCGTTTTGTCAAGGAACTAAGCCCCATCCCAGCCAGGTGGGCGGAAGGGATAGGAAGGAAGTGTTTATGCCTGCTCATGTGCGTCTCGTAATGACCCCGGCTAAATGGACACATTACGCGCCGGACACACGAAAAATTGAATTATTCAAGCAACTCTGGAGGCGTCGCATTTGGAGCCAAGCGACATTGCGTGCCAAAGTTTCTGCCCCCCTCCCAGCTCCCTCCTCGAGGTCCCACACCCACTCCGAGTTTGGCCAAGAAATACGTTACAAAAGCCAGAAAGGCAGCCGTCGGCCCTGAGAAGGTGGAAAAACTTTCGGTGGAGTGGGTCTTGCGAGTGCCTTGCGAGTTCCACTCAGTGACTTTGACTCTCCTTTTACGCTCTATGCCCGCACAGCACACGCCAGGCCCCAGGACACACCATCATACCCCGAAACCCAGGCGAATGTAACGGCCGACGATCGACGACAGTTGGTTTCCCAGAGCGTCTTCAAGACGTTCCGAGGGGGTGACTTATTCGGGGAAGGCGACATCTGCCAGCTGCACGGGTCTACCTCTGATTGCGACGTTAAGAATGCACCGAAAGAGGGTTACTGCCACGCACCAAAGCGGATGTAGGGGAAATCACTGGGACGGGGACTTGAAGGGGCACACTGAGACTGCTTGTTGGGACTGTACTTCTCGCGACCTACGACTAATGGTGTTATGATACTGTATTAAAAACTTCATTAATAAGAGTTTTCATTAGAAGCTTGACATAGGATTTTACGGAAGTGCGAGCAAGACGACTATACGCAATTTCAATTTATGTACATTAATTTATTAATCTCTCATTGAAAGTGCGTATAGTCGTCTTACTCGCACTTACGTAAAATCCTAT
>JAEIIF010055211.1:0-14573 GCA_018874455.1 Drosophila trapezifrons
CCTCTAATGAAAACTCTAATTAATGAAAACTTGTGCCCTGTGTCATGACACTATTAGCAACCCAAAAAAGCATGTCGCCACACTGGCTTTTCAGCCAGTTAGACGATACTTTCATCGGTCTCCGGTTCGCTAACTTACTGAAAATATCGAAAAGTTCAATTTGTATGGGAAGGGACAGCTGATTTCCATTTGATTTCTTTATTCGATCATTTCAGTCAGTTAGAGGTATAGGGAACACCCCAACTATCTAGAAACTTGTATAAATCTCTTACCGTGTCGACGAACTCATAAAGAAACTCATGGAGGGGACCAAACCATGGCGTCTTGGGCGAATAGCCCGGAATCGATCGGATCTTCTTCAGTTCCTGATGGTAGCCAGTGCGCAGGTTCTTGATCTTCATCTTGACACCCTGGATGGTGATCAGAGTCTCCAGCGGCTCCGTATCGGCATTGATCCCCGCCTGGATGCGGCGGTAGGCGGCGTTCCGAGCTCGCCGCAAGTAGGGACGCTTGTTCCACAAGCACGGTTCCCGCCCATATAGCTCCACGAACTTAAGCGTACGCTCGTCCGAAAAGCGAAAGGGCAATGCCCCACCCCCTGATGGCGGATTTTGGGGATTGGACATGGTATCGACTGGTGGAAAACGTTGGATCTGCTTTAATTCTGGAAGCCCCTATGAAAAAAGCACGAAAGCAAGAATGAACGAACGCAACGATGACCTGTCCGTACAACTGTCCCGCGCCAACTGACGATTTTCAAGTTGCTTTCTACTCTTCTGCTTTGCTTTGCTCGCTCCCACTGTGGGCCCCCGCTCTCTCGTCATCTTGCTCATGTGATGCTTTTGTTGAGGTTTTTGCATTGCTTTTGTGTTGCTTTTCAGGCAGCAAAGCAGAAAAGAAAAGCATATTCCATTCGAATTGAAAAAGCAATCGGAACTCCACCTTTCCCACACTTTCGGAGCAGTAAAACTACTGAAAAGCGATGCTTTTTCATTGAAAAGGAGAACAAATTGGCATACATTTATTCGAATAATGTTTATGGAAGTTTTCAAGACGTAAGCCTCAATAAAGCAAGTCTGGTAATAAAATATTTTCCAAGCAAAATCCGATTGCAAAAATTTGCTGATTGTGTGCTTTTTTGCTTTTTCGCTGCTGCTGCTGTGGGAGGGGACGATAGCAAAGCGATAAAGAGAGGACGCGCAGGTCCGTTTGCAAGAGAGCTGGGAGCCAAAACAACAAGCCGTGACGTCACTGTTGCAGCCAAACTGCAATCAAAACTTGATTAAATGAGCTCGTATATGGATGTTTGCCATAAATCTGAAGAATAAATTGAAGTTGTCATAGAAATTATATGCAAATCTCGCTCTCTCTGTGGCGGCCGCTCTCTCGCTCTCTTTCTCTTGGGGCAACTTGATATGGTACAGGAGGAGAATGGAGGAATGATCGCGAGTATTAACAGTGGGCCTAATTAACAGACGCTGTTAATAAGCAACAGTAACATTAACAGACAGATTTTTGCAATAATACAGCATTATTTCCCTGAGTTAACCCCTCTTGCAAATGGCAATCTGGCTACAATGGAATGCAGTTTCCAGGTATGTAGGTTCCATCATCTGCCGTTTGTCTGTTTTTTCTGGCTTCCCTCCCTCCCATTCCCATCGCATCTTGGCCTTGCAACAGCGCGTGACATCGTTATCCTTTGTTCGGTCGCGAAGGAAAAATTGCAGCGACAATCCCAGGATCCATTTTACCGTCACATCCTTTGTTCGCATTTTCCGGAGGCTGCTTACGTTTTCGCTGTGGGAAAATGCCTGCTAGGCATCTGCCGCCAGAAATCGGTGCGAAACGCAAAAGAAATTGAAGATGTTTCAACCTATAAGGATACTTGTAATATGAACAGTTTACAGAATAAATAATTTAATAAAGAAAAACAAATATACACATATTCAAAATTATTTAAAAAAAAAAGTAAACAAGAATTTTAAAAAATAAGATTCGTATAAAATCTTTTTTTTTTATCATTTCCTGATCTATTAACTAAATTCATACAGCTCTTTGCTTTTACGAAAAGCAAATAAGAACCGATGGTTACATTTAGAATATAGTAACTACCAATATAAAAAAAAAACAAGTTTAAAAACCTTAAAAGAATCACTGGACGGCTGTCCGAGTAGTGACGAAACACACCTAGAGTGTTTGACATTTCTTTTTCAGAACTAGGAAATATATTATTTTTGAAGTTTTGGCTTTACTTCTCATACGTAAGTCAAGACTCGATTATATGCCAGGATCATACACTGATTTTTGTTGTATAGTGGGCTGCCAGACGCGTTTCTATCAATACCATATCGATCAACATCAGTGGCTTTACTATACGATTAACCAACCAACCATTAGTTTTCATATTTATCAAAAAATTTAATTTTAATATAAGAGAAATAAAATACGAATAAATAAATACCAAAAGAATAATATGTAGTCTAAGCAAGCATTTGCTTCCAAACCTTTCAAAAGATTTTTATGAAAATACTCATAATAAAGGCCGAAAGTGTGTCATACTTGGAAGTAAAGTTTACCATACGATTCTGTGACCCAAAAGGAAAATAAAAAGTATTCTATGAAAGTACTACTAAAACTGATCTCAATCAAGTAACATTTCCAGCCCCGTTCAAAGAATCAAAGGAAGGGTAAGTGACAAAAAAAAAACATATTTAGTAAAATTAGGCATGCATGCCGTTTGTATTAATTTTGTTGTAGTATCTCAGGTTTTAGCATAATTATAAGAACTATATTTTGTAGCCTGCAATTTTGTATGGCGAGCATTGCATATAAATTTTGGCGCCATTTTTAAAAAGCGACCCTCGTTCGCTTGCTGTATGTACTGCTGCTGCTGCTACCTCTGAGAGCGACCAAGGCGAGAGCGCTGCTTGGCCTTCCTTGCTAGTATGTGTACGAAGAAAAATCTTTGGTACTGCGAATTAGTAGGCAGCCTCCCAGGAATCGTTCGGAAAACGCATTTAATCTGAGGTAAATTCTAGTTGGTCTATTATCGCGGCAAACGCATTTCCTCCTTAGCGTTTTATTTGTTTTTACATGCCATTTATCGCCCTCCGTTTTGCTCGCCATCGCCGCCAGAGAGGGAGAGAGCGAGTGCTCTCACCAACACAGGCACAGTGGCAGCGCTGCAGCCGCTCTGTCGGCGCCGACGTCGCCGCCCGTCCGGCTTATTTTCTACCTACTCGCTTTCGTTCTGCCGAAAGACGCTAGTTCCGTACAGTTTAATTCAACACTCGAAACGAACCAGGTTGGTTTTCTCTTCCCCATCGTAACCCGAACATTGTGCAAAATAACCCAAAGAATATAAAATAAGTTGAACGCAAAGGACTTGGTGCATAGTTAAGTGAAGAGTGAACAGTTTTTCCAGCAGCGATTTCAGTCAGAAATTCATAGTTCTTCGCCGCTGCCGTTGGTCGTGCAAAAGCAACGAAGGTGCTGGTGCTGTGCTGTACCACACGACGAACCGAGAGGAGAAAGCAAACGGCAAAGGCAAGCGTTGCCATTTTGGCTTCGATTTCGACTTCTTTTCTTTGCTCGTTGCTTCTTCGGTGAGCTGTCTCCTCAAAATGGCCGCCGCCGCAATTTATTTCCACGCCGATTTTTCAATTTTCAATTGCACGCCAATTGTTTGTTGGACGCCAACGAATCGCGCGCTTTTTTCACTATTTCATATAAGATATTCTTTTGCTGCATTTGTTTTTACACGGCATTTAGCGCGTTTCTCTTTTAATTCGCCGGTTCGAGAGAGGGAGAGAGAGAGAGAGCGGCTCTCCCGATCTGGAGAGAGTACAGCTCTCTCGGCAGGCCTTTTTCCAAGAAGTTAATTTGTTTGTTTATGTTTTGGGATTTATCAAATCAAAAATCTATTAAAAATAATAAAATCTCAAATTATTGAGTTGTATAATGAACCCAAAGCCACGCAACTTCCCTCGCGCTCTTTCTTGCTCTCGCGAACATCTGCCGCCGCCAAGCATTCTTTTTTTTTTTCGCATCTGCCTACGTCGACTGCGCGGCGGCAGAGGTGTACGTGTGAGAGCGGCTGCCTTCGTTCTTGGCAGTCGACGCCACCTCGTTCAGTTTAAAAAAAAAACTCAGCGACAAAGGTTGGTGGACGCAGAAAAGTTTTTAAACAGTTAAAAAATAACAGAAACTTTAAGAATCATTTAATATTGTGACAACTACTAAGTGCCAACTTCGCTGATTAATTCAATAAGCTGCTAGTTTTGGCAGTGCTGCTAAGAGAGAGAAAGAGAGTCGCAGAGAGCGTCGCACACACACACAAGCATAAGCGCATTTAACTTATCCAAGCACGTTGAGTATTTAAGCCTTTATTAACTAAACCACGTTTAAATACGGCATTTTAAGACCGAAATTGGACTTTTCCGAAAAACCTGTACCTCAAAATGCCTTTTCCAGGGCATTTTCAGTTTTCTTCCACTTTTGAGAGCGCGCCGCAGCCTGTACCAAGCCAACATAGGCAGTCATCGCATACAGAAAAAGTGTGTTGCCATTTCGCCGTCTTTCGCACTCGCTGCTGTGGTGCCTCCGTCTGCTGCCCCCGCCAGAAGCCCTTACCAACTCGCCAAACGATTGCATTTTCCCCATTTATTCATATTCTGGCCTAGGAGTTCAATTAATTTCATATTAATTATTAAGTGGCGCGCGTTTAGGCAGATGGAACAAATTGGAAGCCAGAGAGAGCGGGCAAACGCGCGCGCGCGCGCATTTTTTCAGTGTGGTGAGCACACTGTGTATAGCTGTCTCGTTCCGAGTCGCCATTGCTTGCGTCGGTGGTGGCTTGCTATCTCCCTTCACCGCCTCCGCTGCTGCTGCTTTTGGTACAAGAGAAAGAGAACATGGCGCGCGAAGGAAAAGAAACTAGAATGTGCTCTGTCCATAACATTTTGAATTAAAGAATGTTTGGGGAGCTTTGTATTTTTTTTTTAACGATTAGTTTTGGCTTAGGAGTACAGTTTTGCAGTTCTAACAAATATGTAGGTATTTTTTTTGTGAGTGTAGCTTTTAAAATTCAAATTAGTGCTCTATAACTTGAGTGCTTGATTCAGTGTTGTATAATTTGAAAAGAGAGAAATTAAGAGAAATGTTGGACAACTTCTTGAACTGTCTTAATAAGTAAGAAAAGGAGTAAAAACTAGATTATTTTGAAAGGCCTTTTAAATTCCTGAAAGTGTTGCGGAAATCTTTTTGGTAATATGTACACCTTTACTCATCTATTGTTACCCTTCTTACCATTACAGCTCGAAGCCAATAAGACCTAGTTGTAACACTTTGTTAATAGTATCAGCAAATAAAACAAACACAATCTAAACATGGCCGACAAACCAAAACGTCCTCTCTCTGCCTACATGCTGTGGCTCAACAGTGCACGCGAGTCGATCAAGCGCGAGAATCCCGGCATCAAGGTGACCGAGGTGGCCAAGCGCGGTGGTGAATTATGGAGGGCAATGAAGGATAAGTCGGTGAGTAGTTACAGCCCCAATATATAAGCCAAGAAGCCCCCCACTAACTCACAATCTCTCTCTTCATTAACAGGAGTGGGAGGCCAAGGCTGCCAAGGCCAAGGACGACTACGATCGGGCCGTCAAAGAGTTTGAGGCCAATGGTGGCAGCAGTGCTGCCAATGGCGGTGCCAAGAAGCGCGCGAAACCAGCGAAAAAACCATCGAAGAAGAGCAAGAAGGATGACTCCGATGATGATGAGGATGATGAGAGCGAGTAAACGCACGACTCCTCTTAATCACAGCCCTCCAATATTCATCACCAAGTCATACACAAAACCAACCAACCCAAGAAGCAGCAACACCACACACAACCCCATCAGCAGCATCCCCAAATTCCCTCTGTAATCCATCTCTTAATAGATTAGATCGATCGATGCACGTCTCTCAGCATGAACAACAACCCAGAGATATGTTGTTGAAAGAACAAAAAAACAATACGAGAAAAACCCCAATCACGAAATAAGCAAAATTGTATTTATACATTTATGAATTTAAGTTTATAGTGTAGTCGTTTCTTTTATCATAAACAATATACATACAAAGAAGAAGAGGACACAACCAAGAAGGAAGAAAGCAAGGAGAGGAGGGAAAGCACACATTCGAGGTGTTTTCCTCTTTTGTTTCGTTTCTGCGGCCCACTTCCCCCCCAAGGGAGGCGGCGCTGCGCTGAAGGAAAATTTATCTTGGATATAAAAGTTGTAAAGTAAACGATAACATAATTCCATTAAAAATAAAAATGATACAAAAAAAGATTGGCTCTAAATATTGTTCGTGCTCGAATCGATCCGTATTCGCAAGAGGTCCTGGGGGACGCTGGAGGCAGCGGTATTACAAACACAAAACATACACAACACAGAAAACACGAAACCCGCAAATGAAACAAACGAAATTTCGCTCAGGTCTTTCGTCATTTTGCATGAAACTCTTGTAATGTTTAAAAATCGTCTTGTTAGCTAAAGAGATGTATAGCAGGAGCAGAGATGTAATTGCATTTAATCGGTAGTTTTAATTGATAACTATACGTATAACTTAATGAGAAAACCCAACAAATGAAATAAATACATTTTTTAAAATGCGTTGAAAAATCCTCTAGTTTTTATTTATAGTTGGGAGAGAAAAACCTTATATCAGCATCAGTCGGTTCGATCTAGACATGTCCGTTTTTCCATTTCTAATGACACTTTTTCAATAGTCTTTCTATTACAGATAGTATATAAGACTGGGGGGATATTATCGTCCTCTTAATAATAGATAGTTGGAACTATTTATAGATTACTATTAAATACTATAAAGTCCGTTTAATTACTTCTTTATACCCACAGTTAAATCCTATCTACAAAAAGCGGTGAAAAAAAATGCTAAAAATTTATGCAAATCGAATTCCTTTTTAAATGACAACATTTCTAACAAAGAAGGGGCAATGACTAATGGATATACTGCAATATCCCTTAATCATTGGTAAATTTAGGCTATAGACAAACTCAAAATATAATAAAACTCATAATAAACAAACCTAGAGGTCAAAATTACTATCTTAAAAATTAATTCAATAGAAACCAGAGTCAAGAATGAAAGAAATAAAATCTAGAAGACAGTTTTTCACTTTCTAGAGTTTAGAGTGCGAGTTAGGCTTAACCGGACGTTAAAATGTGCTTTCCAACAACCCAAAATCTACTCGTTACTCGTTGTTATACCGGCGAGTCAAGAATGAAAGAAATAAAATCTAGAAGAGAGTTTTTCACTTTATAGAGTTTATAGTGCGAGTTAGACTTAACCAGAAGTTAATGTGAGCTTTCCAACAACCCAAAATCTACTCGCCACTCGTTGCTGTAACAGCGAGTTCAGACTGAATGCGTCAGATCGAACTATATAGCCTATATCGTAAAGCTGTCATGGGAACTCTTAGGTTAAAGTCCAAACTTGAAAGGAATACAACTTTCACTCCCAAAGTTAGCTTCCCTTTTCCATCCCTATTTTTGAGGAATAAAAACAACAATATAGATCGTATTTATTTGGTATATTAAACGTTTTATTTTAAATATCATTATGAATTCAATAGCTAAACTCTAAAATGATTTCCTTCGCTTCCTGGTAGTAATATGCAAAAATCAATGCAATGATTCTTGTGGGATTTGTAGTTCTCTCTATATATAATATATTCAACTATTTATCGTATGGGATATCGCATACAAAATACCATTAGAGTTCCTTCTTGTCTTCACTTTGGGATTAACAGATCTAAAAACATAAACACAACCCTCTTTAAACAATATCTATTCAGTGCAATGGGATGAAGGTTCGAATTCGGGGGCTGTTTTTAGAGATTAAAGCTTAAATTTAGAGTGGTGCCAGGATCTTACAGATTAAGTAGGGATGCCTTTGCTTTGGGTTGCTTTTCTTCTTTTGTTTGGGGTTTTCCACGGTGTACAAAACAGAAAGGTGTTGCGCTTATTTATTATCGAGCTTAGACTACGAAAGTTTTATGGCAAACAAACAAACAAAGTCTCTCTCAGAGCCTTTCCACGAAAAGAGGAAAAAAAGGAAGAGTCATATGAAACGAAAGAAGCTCTTCCAAAAAGGGTGTCCATGTTGGTTATTGTGTGTTGTGGCCTAGCACCGTCCTGGTCTATCTATCCGTCCATCCACCTAATTGCGATTCAGCCAGAATATTGTCTTGAGAACGAAGTAGGCCAGGCCCAGGCAGTACACAATCTTCTCCCGCTGCGTACGCTGCTCGTTGTTGATCTCAATGTTCAGCACTCGGCGATTCAGCTTGGCCAGCTGGCGTCTCAGATACAGGATCTCCTCGTGGGGCGTCAGCTCGCCCATGGGTGTGCCCTCGCGATGGGCAAGCATCGAGGCATCCAAATTGTGCTGCAGGTTGTGCTGCGAGCGCTTGCTGGCACTGCCCGTGGTCAACTGTGGATGAGAGGGAGATCAGTGGTTCAGTGTGGCTTCTTAGACAAAGGGTAAGTATTTCTACCATTTTAAGGGTACCAAAATATATAAGAGAAGTTCTCCTTACTTCAAGGAACACGTTCTATTTCCCTGTTGTGTCAGATTAGGTTTTCTAAAGAAAACTTCATACAAAAATTCCCCAAATCCAAAATTTCTGTACAGAAAAATAACCCAACTTTCGGTCCGTACAATGACAACCCCAAGCAACCGTGCACCCTTACTCGACGATGGCGAGGAGCTGTCCAAGCTGGAGCCGATCATCAGTGCCCTGAAGTGCGAGCAGACGGGTCACATCATGGAGGCGATCCTCCTCTACGAGGAGAGCCTCTTCAAGCTAAAGCAAATGGCCGAGGCGGAGCCGAGTCGAAGGCAACTGTGCGGCAAATACCTGAAGATGTACGAGGGGCGGGCCAAGCAGCTGAGGGATCAGGTGAAGAGCCACCTGCACACGAGTCGCATGCTGGACCACATCAGCATCGAGCGGGGTGCCAGGGGCAGGAGCTACCAGCGGCTGCTGGGTCCGTATCTCGACGACAGCGTCCGGGAGGCGCATCTCAATGAGCCGCACCTCACGGAGCCGCATCACTTCAGGAATCTAATCAACTTCTTCGAGGTTCTGGTCAAGAACTGTCGCTATCTCAAGTATATTCGCGTGACTACGCGACCCGATTCGGCGGTGCCCCAGAAACAAGTGCAAGTCCTGCAGCAAATGAAGAGCGACCTGGCTGGCGGCAACATCCAGATGAACTACCAAATGGACGAAAGCCTGCACGATCGCAAGATTGTGCTCAGCTCGGGCGTGGTGATCAAGATAGGCAGGGGCCTGCACTACCTCGAGCCCTTGCAAGAGAGCTCGTATAGCCTGGGTCTATGTGATTTCGATTTTCGCAAGTCTCTGGCCACCGAGGTGGACATTTGGAAGTGTCGGGCCTTTGCCAAGAGACCCAAGGACTCGCAGGAGGGCGAAGATTGCCCCGAGAGGCACGGCTACTCGAGTGAATAGTGAGAGTGAGGAGATTTCCCCATAATCGAAACGAATTAGGTCAGTCATTCGCCTTATCGCTGGTAAAAGCAGTACGGGAAACCAATAAACGCAGCAGTTTGTTAATCTCTCGAGCGATTCAATGGGCGGCAAGCGAAACCCGATCGTTATTACCAATCCCAACGATTACATTTCGTCATGACCAAGCTTGTACAGCGAAGGGTAGTGCAATAGCACCAAGAATCTGAGGAAATCTCAAGGAAATTGGGATATTCTGGTCCTCTCAATAATAGATAGTTGGAACTACTTATAAATTACTAATAAATACTGTAAACTACGTTTAATTACTTCTTTATACCCACAGTTAAATCTTATCTACAGAAAGCGGCGAAAAAATGCTCGAAATGTATGCAAATCGAATTCCATTTCAATGACAACATTTCTTACAAAGAAGGGGCAATGACTAATGGATATACTGCAATGTCTCTTTATCATTGTTAAATTTAGGCTATAGACGGATTCAAAAAATAATAAATCCCATAATAAACTAACTTAGAGGTCAAAATTAGTATCTTAAACATTAATTCAATAGAAAAAGGAGTCAAGAATGAAAGAAATAAAATCTAGGAGAGAGTTTTTCACTTTCTAGAGTTTAAAGTGCGAGTTAGGATTAACCAGAAGTTAATTTGAGCTTTTCAACAACCAAAGATCTACTCGCTGCTCGTTAGAAAAAAGAGTTTTTCACTTTCTAGAGTTTAAAGTGCGATTTGAGCTTAACCAGAAGTTAAGTTAAGTTTTCCAACAACCCAAAATCCACTCGCTACTCGTTGCTGTAACAGCGAGTTAAATCTCACCTGCGAGTCCGACTCCACAGAGTTGTTATCGTTGGCATGGAAGCCCATGCGTGCGGCTCCATTGGCGCGCACATACTGTGTGGCCGGGTGTCCCGCCTCGTCGTCTTCCTCCTCATCGCCCAGATCCTGGCCGTACAGATGATGTCCGTTCGCCCGAATGGGCGAGTTCTCCTCGGAGGCCGAGGGAAAGTGATGATCCGTCAGAGTTATAACACGCGGCGGCGTCTGGACGCGCACCAAACCAATCGATGGGTTCTTGGGCAGTATGGAGTTCTCCAGCTGGATCTCGCGCGGAGCAGAGCGCGTCTCCAAGTGCTGATTGTGGCCCAGGACGACGATCCGGTCCGGGACATTCATGTCGATCTTGTCGTGGTAATTCCATGAGCTGATCAGGCCGTTCTGGTTGGACAGCAAGAGGTCCTCGTCGGAGAACTCGCCAGTGGCCTTGATGCGCTTGGGGACGCGCATCTTGTCGTTGATTTCGTGGGCAAACTTGGCCTCCGTGTAGAGATCATCGTCCAGGCCATTGAACATGGGCGTCGGCGACTGTGGCGTTGCCATGATGTCTCTTCTTATTCTATTCCTGCTGCCGTATTCCGCCGTGATCGTCGCTATCCGCTTCCTTTTGGGTATTTCGGTTAGTTCAGATTTATTTTTGGCGAGGAGTCGGCGGTGAGAGAGACGTTTTCATAACAAATTAATCACCAGAATTTAGATCGCGACACATTTTCGGGTATTGTGTGTGCTGCGTCGTCTGTGTGTGGGGTCTGAATTATACTTACTGTGCTCTCTGACAGGAAAATGTCCGGGAAATGGGAAAAATCCGTAATAAATTAACAATTTTTCGCCTGCCTTTTGTTATGTGTGAGGGAGCAGTGTGACCAAGGGGCAGCGCTCGCAAAATTCGGAAAAAGAACGGCGTCCTCAATAAAAAGCAGAGATTTGTGTCTTCCCGGAAACTGGTCACACACTCAGAAATCGATGTTTTGGCATGCTTTGCACATCCCTAGTATCGATATATATCGTGACCAACTCTAGCCGACAGCAGACGCGCGTCTTTTTTTATCAAGTGATTTTTTCTGAATTTACACCGTTTAACCGCCGCCAGAGAGTAAAAGATTGCTAAAAACCTTCACCAAAAGTAAGTTAATAAGTGGAGAATCTTCAATAGTTAACCGGAGAGTGTTTAAAACGCAAACTGCAAACGCAGCGAAGGAGTCTGCTAGAGTCGGTAGGGGGGTGGCTCTGCCAGCGTCGCTGCCTGCAGAATGTACAGTTGCGGCAGCGACGTCGCTTTTCCTTTTCGGCGCGCAAACACAAAAATAAAACACAAAAGAAAAATACAGAAATACTTAAATAACTTTTAGTTTGTGTGTGCGTTTGCGGCTAAAAATAAAATATAGAACTCGCCGGTACAGCATTTAAAGCTAGCATAAGTAAATACATGTCATAAGTTCGGTGGAAACACGTTTTTGGAGGCATTTTCACAGAGAGAGAGAGAGGTCCTTTGGGCGCGAGAATAAAGCAAAATAAATAAATATTTCCCCGGTAAAATAAACAACATTTAACACTAGTTTTCATCATTATTCTTTTCCAGCACTCTTTTCCTAGGGATATAAAGAAAATCCCTGACATATTCCATCATGGATCGACGTCTGAGACGCCCGCGTCGCGCGGATGAAATGGCGGGAGCTCCTCTCTTGCAGTCCACACAGCCCAGCCTGTTGCCGGTGACCCGGCGGGCGGGTTCCCTCACAGCAGCAGCTGCCGCCGCCGCTAGACCCGCCACCCGGACACGTGCCTCGCCGTCACGCAACAAGGCACCGCCTTCGCCGGATCTCGGGCCACGCACCCGACGCTCCAGCCGTCCCAGGTCTTCGGTGGGACCACTAACAGCTTCCTCGCTGCCGGTCAAGGCCGCCATTAAGGTCCGCACGCCCATCCGCGAGGTTCCAGAGGTGAGTTTTTTACTTGGAATCGTTTCTGGGAGTTGGGGTACTCCTCTTATCAGCTCCCAAGGGCTTGGGGTCTCAAGGGAGAAGCTTATCTTGTGATTACAGTGGTTACAATTGTTTAAAAGTAATAATTGGGTTAAAACCTTGGTCACTTTTATCTTTAGATTACAAACTAAGATTAAGGAGCCTTTTTCTCATAAAATAAAGTATTTTTAAGCATTTTTTGGACACGAAACGATAATATTCAAAGAACTTCCTGTTTTAGTTAACAATTCCCGCTTCCAAATCGATAAAAGTCCAATTTCTAATCAAGTTCTTCCTTATCCAGGTTCCATCGCCCGTGCGCCTGACCACGAGCAGCAGTCTGCCCATAACGCTGACCACCAACACATCCAGCCGGGCCCCCAACAAGTCCTTCAATGCCAGCTCCCTGAACAGTGGAAACTATGTTAGCAGCAGCTCCACCACGACCACCACAACCACCTCGGAACGCATCGAGATCCGGGCCGAGGGCGACAGCGAGGTGGACACAGACTCCTTGCGCAAGCGCATCACCGAGCGACTCCGGCGATCGGTCTCGAAAACCATCTCGAACCTGGCTGGAACGCCAGTGACCAACACGGAGGAGGGAGGCAGTCGCTACAGCCGCAGTGTGTCCAGATCGGTGTACGACGATGAGAAGTCGTCGAAACGGAGCTATTCCACCGGCGAGGAGGATATCGAGGAAGAGGAGCAGCAGGAGGAGGAGTTCCGCAGCTTCAATGCCACCAGGAAATCGGCCACTCCAGCGGAAACGTCGTGTCGCCAGATGAAGGCTCCTCAAGAATTTGGCGGCTGGCTGGGTGCCTTCCTGCTGCTGCTCCTGGTGCCCACCGCTGTGTACTATCTCACCTGGAGCTGCACGGCCAGGAATGCCTGCCAGTTGAAGCATCTCAATCCGAGCATTCTGTTGGACGTCAACTATCTGTCGCGCCAGGTGTTCCAGCCCCGAGTGTTGGCAGCCTTTGCTTCGTACCACGTGGTGGCCTTCCTGCTGGTGGCCCTGCTGCCCGGTCGCCGGGTGCATCTCACCCGGGAGACCTACAAGTTCAACTCGTTGGGCGTGGCATCCACGTTCCTGATCGCCGGCGGAATCGCCGAGTATCTCAAGTATCCGGTTGTGAGCTTCGTGCTGCGCCACTATCTACGCTTCTGCATTTACGGACTGGTTGGCGCCTTTGTGGCCGCCGCCTGGAGCTATTGGCTCGTGGACACCGCCAAGTACAATGTGCTCCGCCAGACGCTGACCAATGACTATGGCCGGACAGGGAGCTTTGTGGTGGACTTTGCGCTGGGCCGGCAGCTGAATCCCAAGTGGCTGGGACGCGTGGATTGGAAGCAGTTCTACTATCGCCTCTCCCTGGTGAGCACCCTGCTGTATGCCGCCTGCTACATCTACCAGACGCTGGTGTGGCCCCAAAGGCCGCAGCTGGCGGAGCAGGAGGGCAACCTCTACCTTCATGTGGCCAAGTATTACTGGAACAATGTCAACTATGATGCGGCCACCCTGCTCTCGGCCAGCTGCCTGTTCTTCTACGTACTGGATGCCATCCTCTTTGAGCACCACCTGAGCTCCTCCTTTGAGCTGCAGCACGAGGGCTATGGCGCTCTGCTGCTCCTGCGCTATGCCGCCACTCCCTACCTTCTGACGGCGGTCACCAAGTATTTCTACGAGCAGCGCGTGCCCATCGCCTGCTGGTATGCTCCGATCGGAGTGGCGGCCCTGCTCTGTCTGGGATTGCTGGTGAAGCGCTACAGCTGCGCCTACAAGTACAAATATCGACTGAACTCGCAGAGCCCGCTCTTCGCCAACATCGAGACGATTCACACGTTCCAGGGAAGCCGCTTGCTGTTGAGCGGAATGTGGGGATGGGTGCGACAGCCCAACTACCTGGGCGACATCCTGGCCCTGCTGGCTCTCGCTGCTCCGATGGCCCTGCGTCCTGCTTGGCCACCTCTACTAGGACTCGGCCTGATTGTCCTGCTGCTGCTGCATCGCGCCACGCGGGCGAATGCCAGGAATCAGGCGCGCTATCACTCGTCGTGGCAGCGCTACAGCACACAGGTGCGCAGCTACATCCTGCCCAGGATCTATTAAGGAAGCTCACTTTCCGTTTGTGGCCATTTTTATTTCGATTTTTATTTTGTTTATATCTTTTATGTTTCGAATTTGTATATATAAATACGTCTTCATATTTAGACCATCA
>JAEIIF010055215.1:0-31411 GCA_018874455.1 Drosophila trapezifrons
GTTGCAGTGGAAACGGCTACATTCAATTTGTCAAAGAATGTTGCAGTGGAATGGCGCTATTACTCTCCATAGAAGGTTGACAGTTATTTTGGGACAATGAAAAACGCTCAACTGTTATGGGCGAGCCTTGGGTAAAGGGTATCCTAAAGCTACTCTTGCTTATATCCTTTCAAAAACACAGACTGACTTAACTTTCTATTAATGTTCCGAATGCGTACATCATAAGACAGAAATCTTTACATCCTGTAGCCAATGTAGCCTTGTGACTAATCTATTAACACACTAATATTTGCAACTGCGATTGTATGGCGATATAATGTATCGTTCCGGAACGCACTCTTTGATCGCAGAGATTTGTTATCATTGCCATGTCACGCCCCATTGCCCCAGTGATCCCCCAGTCCCATCCCATCATTACCGATATCAGCATTGTCATCGTAGCCATTAAGCGTAGTTAGCCATAGCTTTTATAACCCACTGGCCGTTCTGTGCATCTCATTCTCACACGGTATCTCGCCCGTATCTTTGTGCGTCTCTCTTCCATATATATATCTGCCGCTTGGATCGCTCATCCCACACACGCTCTGTGCTCCTCCTCTGTGCTTTCTGCTCTCGCGACGGTTGTGACCAACAAATCGTTTTCTGATCCAAAAACATGCGTCTAACCATTGCAGACTAATCCGGCTGTAAAGTCTGCCGTCAAATCGGTGAGTGGTCCAGCCCCGTTCAAAGTCCCCAAACTGTGTTGTCTCCCTCTGCGCTTCTAAGGATCTGTCCAAAAGGTGGAAAGTCCTAATAATTCCTTATTTTCTATTCCCAATCCACTCCGAACAGGTGAAGGAGGGCTCGAAGGGCATGAAGACCGCCTACAAGGGCCTGAAGACCAAGTTCCGTGAGAACGGCAACCAGTTCGGCGGCACGCACTTCCACTTTGGCCTGGGCTCGCCGAATCACTCGGATCGTCCGGACGGCGCCAGCAGCGGATACGCACGCAGCGGCAAGGCCATTGGAGCGGCACACCACTCGGCGCCGAGTTCACCAGTGACGAGCAAGCGGCTTGATGGCATCACCCCCACCGTCACCGGGGGCAGCAGCAGTGGCGGCTCCGGCGCCCGGGAGTTCCAGCGACGCGGCCCCATACCGCTGGCCATGTCTAGC
The DNA here is from genome assembly GCA_018874455.1 of Drosophila trapezifrons. NCBI lineage: Eukaryota > Metazoa > Arthropoda > Insecta > Diptera > Drosophilidae > Drosophila > Drosophila trapezifrons. Next base: position 1,159 of record JAEIIF010055215.1, read on the forward strand.
TCGAGCAGCCACATTCAGCCGAACGGCCATGCGTACGGCTCGGGCGCTGGTCCTCATTACGGTCATCACCTCGCTGCGTCTCCTGCTGTTAGCTCGGCGAGCTCGGTCGGCTCATCGTCGGAGATGAACCTGTCGCAGGAGCTGCAGAACCATCCGCTGTTCAAAACGCCGGCCGTGGACCGCAGTGTAAGTAATCTGGTGCGGGCGTACGAGCTCCGGCTGCAGCAGCTCGAGGAGCTCGAGCTCCAGTTCAGCCGTTCACCTGCTTGCCGCAAAGCTAACTCCACCCCTCATCTCGATGTGCTGTGAATTTATGTTGTTCTCTTCATGCTCTTCTTGTTTTTGTTTCCGTGTCTGTGTCGTGTCTGTGTCCCAACTACATATGTGTCGCCATCGATCGATCGTCTGCCTCATGTCATGCCCACGAACACTCCACGCCACTCCACACCACTCCACACGCATACACACACACCGAATCATACATCGAATTACATTTGCACCCACCCATCGATCCGACCTTCATTCCGACATCCACCACCGCCATTGGCCCGAGCAGCTTAAGCCAAACGCAGAGCACAAGCGAGGAGCAGCACCGCCGGCACGGCCGCCGCCCCCACAGTCCACGCAGCCCGCCTCCTACTACAACCATCCGTATGCCGCGCATCCGCATGTGGAGACCAAGCCGCCGCGACACACCTCCACGCCAACCAGGCCGCGCCAGCCACTGCCCAACGCCGACTCCAGCAGCTTCGACAGTCCGCCGGACGTCCAATCACCACCGATTCCGCCCCGGAGGCAAGGCAGCTCGAATACCCTAGTTGCCGCCACGGCCGCTGCTGTCTGTGCGGAGATCAGCAAGCTGGAGCGTAATTGCTGGCGAGACGAGCCGCCCACCGGGAACAACGAGTCCATACGCAACTCCAACGCATCCTCGTCGTCAGCGACCTTGTCATCCTGCTCGTCGGGCGCTTCCTTTGTGACGGCTGCCTCGACATTTTCACACTTGAACGTCTCCGATCCGCCCGTTCCGACGCCAAGGGCCAAGAGAGAGGTACACCAGCAGCGACGTAATTTAACTAAGCCCATCCTGGTTGTGGTCCCCAACTCGAACGCGCACACTAACACACATCAAGGGCCCTCATGTAGTCTCCCCCTTAAAAAACCAAACCCCATATGCATTGTCCGATCCGATTTGAAGTCATTCAGTAGCTGAAGATCCCCTTGTCATTACTTATTCCTTAATCGCTTTGAACCCGGTAGGTTCAGTCTATTACCTCTCCTAGAATGAGTAACATTTACCCACAAAAAGCCTTCATTTCTTTCATTTTCCACGTAGCAAACTAATTTGTTTAAATCATGGATGGGCACCTAATAACTCCGTCAGCTCCCAGAGTTCTTTTTGTTTAGATTTCGACCTTTGCCTACATAAAGGGGGTTATACTTTTGGAAACTAATTACTATTATCTGGCTTATCGAAGGTTTTTATGTATATGGTAGCCACTAACAGCTATTAAACAATATTTAACGAGAAAAGTCCGCTAACCTATTATGCCAGCGGCCTAAAGAGTATCTTTTTTTGTTGTAAAAGTTCATTTCCATTTCATTCTTCATCCCTTAATCAACCTGCACTCTTTAGTAGTAGCTAGCACCTGTAGTTAGATGCTTGTTTTAATCGCTTTAAAGTTAATTAAGTACACGTTCATGTACATTTTGCATAAGTTGCTTTAAGCACCACCGTAGAATCCAGCAACATCACGCCCAAAGCTTTCTAACCACCCAAAAACCTCCCCAACCCTCAGCAGCCGCAGCAATCCAAACTGGAGGACAGCATGAACGATCTGATATCGCTGGACGATAGCAACAACACCAGCTTCGACCTGGAGGACTTCGATCCGCTGAACCAGAATGCCCGCCCGCTGCCGCCGCTGAGCAAGGCGTTTGGCAAGAAGTCTAGCACCTTGCCAGCGGGCGTCAACAGCAGTGTGGTGGCCGTCAACGCAGCCGGAAGCGTCAACAATCCACTGTATCCGTACTTTGCACCCAAGCACATGGCCACCGTGGCTGCGGTGACGGGCAGGCCTCCTCCAGTCATGCATCCGCCGCAGATCCAACGCAACACCATTGCGGCCAAGCCGGACGATGACTTTGAGCTGCTGCGCAAGTACGGGCTGGACCAGTTCAACCTCAATGGCGCCGCGGCGGAGAAGCAGCAGCCGCAGCCACAGCTTACGACGGGCAAGGGCATGAACAACTGGACAAAATTCGATTAGAGGAGCACCGAGGGGAAGGAAGGACACAACCAGCTGGAAATATGATACCAAAATAAGTGTGATTGATAAATTGTGTTGTAAATAGCTAGGAGATAGGGAGCAGCAGATAGAGTCCAGGGTACTACGTACGAGACCGTTGACAGTAAAATCCTATTCCCTCAAACACTATATATGTCTACCAGATAGTCAGTTAGTTTTATTCAGTGGCCTCTGTTCATTCAAAGGATCAAATTAAAGCGCTTGTTTGTGTATATAACAGTTTAGTGGCAAGTTGTGCGAATTTGCTTGAATCCGGAACTCTCACTAACCTACATATATTGTACACTGGACTTCCAAATCAAAAAGACACTCGAGAATATATATATATAAAGTAGCAAGAATTTAAGCCAATTAGCCTAACAAATTACCAATAAAATATACAAAAACAAAGTGATGTTCAAATACTTGCACAGAATTGTTTGGAAATCGATATTTAAATAATTTTTATTCAGAAATTTAACAAAATCTGTGAAAAAGAAGCTAGGAGGAGGCCTAATCCATCCAGATTTCCTCTTATTTGGCCTTGTTGTCGGCCATGCAGTTTAGGATGCGTGTCTGCAGTGCCTTGGCTCCCTTAAGGTTGATCTCCTCGTTCTCCGGCAACAGTTTTTCCATACGCTCCAGCCAGGCGCTGATCTTCGGATACTTCTCCCGCTCCACTGGGATGAGCAAGTCCAAGGTAACCAGTGTGGTATGGATGGAGACATCCGCCACACTCAGTTCGTTGCCTACCACAAAAGTGCCGCTCTCGAGGAAGTGCTCCAAGTCGGCGTAGGCATTGTGGCAAAGGGTCAGCGATCGCTGATTGAAATCACCCTCGCCGCCGTAGATGTTCCGTGCCACAATGTCTTTGATCACCTGGAAGAGCACACCGTTCTCGTAATGCATGCGATGATCGATGTGGGCTCTTCTCTTCAGATCCTGCGGATACAGCTTGTCGTTCTGGGCGTACTTGGCCACCAGGAAGCACACGATGGCGTGACTGTCCACATAAACCTCGCCATCGGTGTCCACAAACACGGGAATCTGGTGCTGGGGATTTAGCTGTGTAAGAAAACAGGATAAGCACATAGAGTGAAGGGCTTGCAAGGTCTTTCCCACAAACCTTGATGAACTCCTCGCTCAAGTGCTCTTTCTTGGTAAAGTCAACGGGTCTGGCGATTGAAAAAAGGAGAATCCATGTAATGGCGGCCACATTGAACTTGCGGATGCTGCGCTTTCTACTCACTTGAGCTCCAGATCCAGGCCAATTAGCTTGGCGGTAAGGATGCAGGCTCTAGCCGGAGGGCTAAAGAGGGCGTAATACAACGTTGGCTTGGACGACATTCTCCGAAAGAATTCAAGAAACAAATGGCGATCAAGGTCAACCAGCAGATAAGAGCATAGGCGCTGCAAGGGGAGAGTGGATATAATTACCTTTCACTTCGAAAATGCAGTCGCTATTAGGTTACTAATACAACCGCTATTAGGTAAGTAATGAAACCGCTATTAGATAACAAGAAAATACGAAGGAGATAGAACCATTTCCAAAAAAAACGTTACTTTTTAGTTGCTTAAAGCCCCCACAGAAATATTTCCTTTCAGCGCCCATGGCCAACGAGAAAAGGTACGAGTGCGTGGGGCTGCCAACTTGTCGCAAACTCTCCAACGGCAGACAGCTGACAGCGCGGGAAATTTTAAAAGGCAAATACAGATGCAGCTTTTGCAACTTTATTCGGTGCATGTGCTTACGTCTAGTGCTGTGCTTATTCGCATATTTTCTCTAGCTTAACGAATACTACTTGAACATGTAACAGACTTAGGTTGCTACAAGATACTCAACGAATTGTGGGTGCAAACTAAAGCACAATTCTAATTCTTTGGGATCGCCAAGGAGACTCTAACGAGCGGCGGCGGCGTCGACGACGACGGAGCCCTGCTAGGGCGAATCAAGATCAATTACGGAATCCTCTTTGCTCTTAGCCGCAACAAACCCGTCCTTATTGTCTGCAAGTAAAGAAAAGGGTTCGGTTGGGCTCAATTAAAAACAGGATGCCAAAAATCAAAATCAATTAAACTTAACAACTGAAGGAAGTAACCCCCGAAATAAAACAACAGCAGGCCCTTTTGGTTGAAAATTGTTTAATAATAATAATAATATAGTTAAAGTACACACACATCTCCTCTCCCTCCTTGTACATTGACTTCATTTTGTTCGTCCGATCGAATGGAAAAGGTTTTGGCATTAAACAAAATCAAGAAAATCATAAGTTCTCCCTTTTCAATGCTATCTTAAAATAGTTTATAAATCCGTGGTACGGTTTGAGCTTAAATAAAAGAGCTTCCCTTGCTTGATGTCCGTATAATATACACATAGTCCATCGTCAGTTTCCATTCGATATTTATTCAAAGCAAACTCGGTTTTGTTGCTTCCAATACACACGGTATTTTAATGGGAACATTTCAACAACATCGAATGCACTCCTCCACTATGCTCTTCTCCGTTCTATTCCATTCTGGATTCCGTATTCCGTAGCCGTAGTTAAACAATAATAATAACTTAATTAAATTAAATGTCGGTGTGGGGGGGTTGGGACTGCTGTCTCCTCTCTTCGCTTCGTGGTTAGGAATACGAATAACGCCCGCATTTTGCATTGGCAGGACTTAAGATTAACATCCATTTAGGTATATATCTCTTAATAATAATGTTAGTGCGTAGGGCGAGTAATTTCTTGCGGGCTGCTTGGCTTCTTGCAACTGCCCGCTGCGGTTAGCGAAAGAAAAATAAATTAATTGCGTTTCCTATTGGTATATACTAATGAATGCTGCTGCTAATTGGTACAATTCCTAAAATTATTTCAGTTTATGTTGGTTTTATGGGTGGTTTGTTGTGTGTTGGTTTTTGTGGAGAAACCCCAGGGAAATCGTAACATAAATACTCGAGACGACACAGAAATTACAAAACATAGACAGAGTAGTGGGTAAAGGCAACTGAGAAAGAGCGGCAGTAACAATGATCTCGCCGCCACTGGGGAACTGGACGACAGTCTGGGGAACTGGGGACCTGGGGACCTGGACCCACTCCTATAAAGCCTGTCTGTTCTGCCTGCGTCCTGCAACACACAAGAATTACGAGCATCAGTTGGTTGTTTGCGATTGATCGCGATTGAGAGCGTATGAGAGTGATGAATGGAACGCCAGCGAATAGGAATAGCCTCTGAGGTAAGATCTGGTAATGTGCCGCCACCCGGCGAAGAAGGGAGAGCGAACGATAACAAAAGCGGGGTAAACCAAATCAAAGACTTAATGACCATGAGAGTGAAGTGCGGGCTGTGAGATGTGCGATTGATGCGTTGTAGGATGTGGATGGTCCTGCCTAGGGACCGCCATTCTGACTCTGGCCGGAGGAGGAGGACGCGGAGGCCGTGGCAGCTGCAGCAGCCGCAACCGCAGCCAGGTCCAACAGTTGGAAATGCTTTTGATCCGCGACCGCAGCAGCCAACGATTCCAGGAGGGAGGCATGAACGGCTGCTGCCGTCCCCGGCTGTTCGAGCTGTTGCTGCTGCAGCTGCTGCAGTTGCAGTTGCTGGTCTAAGACTTGCTGCATCTCTGACGGCGATTGGTGACGGGCCTGCTGCAGGTCTGGGGACTCTACGAGTTGCATCGGCGGCAGGGCGGCATTGAGTTAAACAGGACACACAAAAAGAGAGAGCAGGGGAAGAAGAGAAGAAGGGAGAAAGAGAAAAGACAAAGAAATGCACAAGTTACTTCAGTTAGTTCAATAATAATCATTATCATATCAACATGAGAGGTTAACACAACAACAGCAATCCAACAAAAAAAAATAAGGCCTCGACTAATGAGCTACTTTTTGATTTATTAAGATTTTCACATAAATACGGGTGTACATTGCATGGCATAATTTTTGGAATAATCATTGACAATAAAAAAAACATGAGAGGAACACATGTAACAAATATTCGGGGTGGTTGGAGTCAACCAAAAAAGTTAGCTGCTGATCATCCCACCTTGGGGCGTCTGCAGCTGTCTGCCTTGGGTTTTCTGCAAGAATGTACGGGTATTAAAGTATGGGGCTGCTGCTGCGTGGGCAGCATGGGCGCCTCTGATCATTTGATGGGGAAAAACCTACCGTGATCGAAGCCATTTGTCCAAATAATGCCTATCAACACGTTGGTAAAGCAACTCCGCCCTTGAAGGTGCATCTACAATGCAAGCAAAGAAAGCGGAGACAATAAAACAGATCAAGCTCTTCTCCTAGCCCTGGAAGCGAACTCTTTGTCTACTTAATCTAGAAAGGTCTTGGCTAGGGAAATGTCATCTTTTATATATCCTTCTCGGTTAAAATATATGCAAGGCAGAGCTAACAAGGTTAAAATGGGACTAATCTGAACTGGGAATCGTTTTAAAACCCAAAAGGGAAGCTAGCTAAATTTAAAAGCTAAGAGTATTCGAAAGCATAGAATGTGTGATGAGGAAATGTGGAGTCTTATACGATAGAACCTTGTTTTCAACGTTTGAAATACTCAAATATAAAACTATTTAAAAAACCTCACAGATTTCACAATTAGAGCCCTTTTGATTTACAATTGAAGTGTTTTTTTGCGTCAAAACCCTTGTAACGATAGCTTGGAAGGAGGGGAACTCAGTTTCTCTCTGTTTTAAATGCTTAATGCATGAGTTAGGAGTGTGCGGTGCTGGTGTGAGTGCTGGGGATGTGGGATGTGTGTATGGTTCCTTAATCTACTTTAAACCTAAGGTCTACAATCAGCACTTTGTAAAGGATTCTTGGCTATACAATTTTGCGATTGGTTTACTTATTGCTTATTGCAAAAATGGATCCAACGTACCAGATTGCTGGGGCTGCTGTGCCGGCGTATAAGCACGTTGGCCGCCACCGCTGCCATTCGACGTGGTACTGGCAACGGCTTGCTTTGCAGGTGGACGACGCTTGGCCAGCGGCATGTCGTCGTCAGAATCGCTCAACGTCAGATCAACCTGTTGGATCGATGATCAAAGGCAATTGGTAAGTGTAGGCAAACACACAGACTGAGGTTCATAACTTACAGTTTCACTGTTCGACGTGGACGTTGGCTGGTCGTCCGGTGCTGGGGACAAATCGCTCTTCACGGGCTTGGCATCATCCGTGATGAGTTCTGAAACGAAAGAAGAACCTAGTTAATAACCAAATACTCATAAATGCCAGGCTTGAATGCTCCTACCTATATCGTCCGATATGACTTCAACTTTTTGAACTGGCTTTGATGGAGTATCAAGGATCTGCGCCTCGCTACGCAGCCCCGGTGTGCTCCAGGAACCATCCTGGTGCAGCTGGATCTCAGTGTCATCGCTCTTGAGCAGCGACGAGTTCAGTACCTCCTGGAAATAGCTGAGATCGAAAGATTGGGTCAGCAACGTTAGGCTGGTACATGGTTAGGCAGCGTCTTTGTCTCTTACCCATCTATGACCAGATTGTCGTAGATGGCCGGCTTGTCGCAGACGGGACAGTTCCAGGTGGGCTTGCGCTCGTTCATTTGCAGGTATAAGCTTGCGTCGAAGCACTGCAGGTGCGAGCAGGTGGAGGCGCGGCACGGCAGCAGCATCTTCATCTTGCCCAACGGGCAGTTGAGGGATACCTTAAGCATGGTTGTGGCTATCTCGCAGTCTGCATCCTCCGTCAGCTTCTCCTTGACTGTAGGTATTATAGAATTCATTATTATCAATGCATCATACACAATTTGGATAAATGAAACCTACTCAGGGCCCGTGTGTAGTCTACCGGCTTGACACCCTTGGTTTTCATCCGCTGTAAGAGCTGGGCCGAGGTGAGTTTTTTCACCAAGTAGACAGCTAGGCAGTAGCTGCGCGTGTAGTCCGGGCACCACTGCACCATTATGGTGTTGGTGACGGTCGGCGACAGCTTCACATTGGAGGTGACGTTGACGGGACGCGGCGGACGCTTCGGCTCCACATTTGGTCGGTTTGTAGGAATGACATTCTGCGAAAACGATAGATAAATATTACTCTGAGCGGCTGGATATGGCGGTGGATACTTACAGGCAGCTGGCACAGCTTGTTGTTCACCTTCACGTTGACATTCGGCGGAAAGCAGTCCTCCTGGTCGCACGAGGTCTCCACCAGGCAGAAGCGCAGTTGAACCTGGATAGCGTGCTCTACCTTGGAGCTGTTTCGAATGTCTCGATTAGAGGCTATTTCAGTAGCCTGCTGGGGCGTGAGGGTAAAATAAAAAGGCACCTCTTGGACCCGTTGCGTGTTGCGGGGGACCAGCGTCGATGGCTTGATCAGTGTGCCGAGCACATCGTAGAAGGCGAGCTTTTTCAGCCGAACGTCTGGATGGATGGGCAGCGTGTTGTTAAGGCTGTGCGTGGGCAGGAAGGGCGCGCCGCCGACCACGGACATTTGACCACCCGGCACCTGGCCGCCGGGCCCGCCGCCCACCAGCCCCATCTGGTTCTGCTGCACGGCGGGCGACAGTTGGATGTGTGAGTACATCCTGGTTGGGTCTATGTACTGCAGGGTGGCAGATTGCTCTTGCACGGACTGGGCGTAGACTTCCTGGACCTTCGGGGCAAGCAGTTCCAAGTTGGTGCGCAGAAAGGACAGGATGCGGCTCTGCAGATCGGTTTTTCGTCCAGCGAAGGAGATGTTCAGAAACGACAAGATTTTTTGCAGCTCTACCACACGTAGCATCTGCACCATTTGCTCACATTCCTGCAAAAATGGCGGAGAAAACGAACGAAAATTGGTAAGTTGTCCGTGTCGGAATAGCGGGACTTCACACCAAGCGCCCATTCACACACACACACGCGCGCGCTCTCACACAAATGTGTGCGAAAACACCGTGCAAAGTCAGTACGCGTTTTTGCACATATGTACGCGACGCGTGTGTATGTACCATTGTACACTCGGCGAAAGGGCGTCCGGCGTTCTCAGTGGCCATCCTGCGGGAATGTGCTCCACCTAGCCGGCACTGTGATCTTTGACAGGCTGCAAAAATGCGCGACCAGAAAAATTTGGCTTCTGTCAGGGACCGGACAGGTTCGAATCCATGCCATCAAATCATTACCTAGCTGGGCAAACATGGCGTTTAAGGAAAGTGCCTCATTTTGGGTTACCGATCCGCTTCTAATGGCTAATTACAACGGCTAACAGACAAAATTAAGGACGACAGGTTTGCGCGATAAGGCAGCTTTTTTCGACAGACCCGTAAAACAAACGACCGCACAAATGCCTTTTTTTTTTGTCCCACAAATTTTGTTTTGTCCGCACGGTCTGAAGAAATATGGCGGATGGCAGTGTTGCAAAGCGACCGTAGGCTTCTATTTTTCGCCTGGGTTGCCCTCGCCCCGCGGCCACTAGGTCACACTGTTTTTCCTGCGGTCACTCTGCTTATCAATCAACCCATATTTAAGGAAAATTGTTTATATGTCGCACTGCTGAATTAAAAAGAGAGGGGGAAACGCACCTTGTATTTTCCCGCATCAAAGGTGTTCACTGCTGTCGGCACCAACGCTGCTGATTGCTGTCCGGGCCCCGTAGAAGTAGCGGCATTTTCCGCCTGCGTGCGAGCCGTCTGCGAGCGGGTCTTTCGCATTACTGTTATTTTCTATCCTTACGGCGTTGCGCAGTCAGCAAAGCAGTTGCGGACTTGAGGGCACATAAAAACAATAAACTTCCGCGTTTTTTTAACGTTCTCAAGCACAACAAAAAATATTTAACGCGGCGTCTCCGCTTGTAGTGACCAGTGTACCCAGCGTAGTGTTGGGAAACACTAGTGTTTCCAAACAATCGATGACCAGAGCTGCCAAGCCATTAACGAAAAAACACCCTAACGCATGCTTTTGTTTATAAATTATACGTTACATTATCAGAGTCCTAATTCGCTAGGCATTTATTTAATTGTACAAATGTGGGTCTAACTATGCGTGTGTGGTATAAAAGGGGGCTCAGCGCTTGGCGTTGGCCTAGAAGAAGTCCATTTCCCCGCAATTAACATCCAGAAAGTCGTCGTCGTAGCTAATTAGCTCCTTGAGTGCCACGGCTCCTTGAGCCGCTGCGGCAGCCTTCGATGTGGATGGTAAATCCGAGTTATCTACCAGATTAATATTGATCTCGTGTGTCTTATACTCTGGGCTGTCCTGCTCCTGTCCAGCTCCAACTGGCGAGGGCGGCGGATTTGACACTGTTGAAAAATTTAGATTATTAGTTACAGAAGGTTTTTCGAGCTTCATTCCCTTACAGTTGCCCGGCTGGCTTTCGGGACTCAGCTCGTCGCCCTGCATATAGTGCTCCTTCCGTTGGCTCAGCGTAGGCAGCTCGGTGCTCTGCTTGCTCAGGCACTTCTTCAGCTCCTCCACTTTCCGGTCCCGCATCAGCGTTTCAATCTGCTTCCGCGACTTGTTCAAGCTCTGGCGGTCCTCGTTGAAAATTGACTTTTGCTGTTCCTGTGAGATATTATTGTGGTGCTTCAGCAGAAACAGAAATACACCACCCGGTGTACGTCTCCGTTTGCCATTCTGCGGATGAGAGAGAACCGAGAGTCACAGAAAAGAATTTCTCTTGTGCCAGGCTACTCACTTTGATCATCATGCCGCCATCGGCTTCGATGCGCTGAGTTTCCTTATATAGTTCCAGGGGTAAGTCCATGCCGAGCACTTCCACCACCCGAACTGGGAATAAAATCAAATACCGGTTAGAGAATATTTCAAGCGTAGTTAACTCATAACTCACCCAGCAATTCATCTTTTTCCTCGTACAGCTTACTTGCCATCTCAGTGGCCACATCTGAGGGATCGCGTCCGGCCACATCTTTCAGATCTAGGATGTGCCTCGGCTCGCAGGAGTCCGAAGAGCCGCTGGCCGAGGATGTTCCGCGCCGTGATCTGTGGCCTAGGCGACTTTTTACTGCCCCGCGCTGTGGATACTCCTCTGTGGGGCGACTGGAGGGACGTCCTCGCTTGTGAGCCGGATGCGAAGACTCTCCACCGTCGTCCGATGAGTTCGAGAGCCTGCGCTTCAGTGTATTTTCGCCGTTAAGCCGGTACCGCAGCGAGAAATCGTAGTTCTCCACATTCCGATCCCTGCCGCTCCTTGTGACGTCGCAACCACGCATATTCTCGCTAAGGGCGTCCTCCTGCAGTGCTGCCGTCCAAACGTTGTATTTCTTGAAGCGGGTACGATTGGGCTGCATTTCGGCATCCGTGGGCGGCACACGACGCATCACCGTACGCTGAATGCGCTTTTTCCGCTTTTTGTGGCTGCCTCTGCCTCCAGTGGAGTCAGTGCGGATCTTCTTGATGCAGCCATCTTCTGAGGACTCGGCCGAAGAGGAGTCGCTGTTGGTCTGGGACTCGTCTTCCAGCGCCGTCTGGATCTGGTGGCAGGTGGTGAGGGGGCTGGTGACTTTTTCGGCACCTGCGGGACGCTGCAGTGGCGTATAAACGCCATCATCGTCACTGTCCGAGAGCTGAAATCACCACGGAAGGTGGATTACTAAGGGTTCCATAGGTACTGATTGGTTACCTCGCCGTCTTCCAGGTCCACGTCGTTTGAGTGCAGTTCCATCATTTTGTCTTCAGGCGAGAGAGAAAATTAACTCTTCGTTGGTAGTTGCCGTGGGTGTGCTGGAAAACGCCCAAAGCGCAGCGCTAACAGCTGTTTGTGCAACACTGCGCGGTTAAAGTTACCTTACTTTAATATTGATTTGGGATTTTTAAAAGCGAGAAAGTTGGGATATTAATCAGTTGATTTTACTGTAAAAATCATTCTAGTTCCGTTAACTGAAGTTAAAACCATACCCTTCCAGATACTTACAAGCTGAAATAATTGATATCCTTTATGAAAAGTATTAATTTATATTTATTTAAAGTTTAGTAGGGTATTTCCGCTGCATCCACCATTGGTCACACACCACACGTGCACTTTATGTCTCCTCGAACGTGGTTGGAAAAGATCGTAGAAGATTCTATATAGATTTCACGGCTCACCATGGTGCGGCCCAACAACAACCAGCTGCCGGAGAACCTGCCGCAGCTGCAGAACCTGATTAAGCGGGATCCGGAGTCGTACAGCGATGAGTTCCACATCCAGTACCAGCACTTCCTCAGCCTGCTGGAGGTTTTCGCCCTCAATCCCAGCGAGGAAAATAAATCCCTGGACGACATCGTCATGTTCATTGCCCAGGTGGCCCAGTGCTATCCGGTTGTGTGTGAGCAGTTCCCCAAGCGCCTGTCTGATCTGCTTAAGAACTACGCCACCGTGCTGGACCCGGCCATGAGGAATTGCTTTGTCAAGGCCTTGATCTTGCTGAGAAATAAGAACTTGGTGCCTGCACTGGACATACTGGAGCTCTTCTTTCAGCTGCTGCGGTGTCCTGACAAGAATCTGCGCACGTTCCTGCAGACGCACATCGTGACCGACATAAAGAACATGAACGCCAAGCACAAGGATATGAAGCTCAATTCGGTAAGAATTAATTTCCGATTCCATGCAGGATTCATTAATTTATCTCTTATGTCCCTATAGAGCCTGCAAGCCTTTATGTACTCAATGCTTAAGGACGCCAATCCCAAGGCCGCCAAGATGTCCGCCGATATCATGATTGAGCTGTACAAGAAGAACATCTGGAATGATACAAAGACGGTGAACGTTATCGCCACCGTTGGCTGCTTTTCCAAGGTGACCAAGGTCCTGGTCACCTCGCTTAAGTTCTTCCTTGGCCACGACGAAGAGGACGAGGACTCTGACTCGGACAGCGAGAACGAGATAGACCTGAAGGGAGCTCTGATGGCCAATCGAGTCAACAAGAAGACCAAGAAGCGTCAGAAGCAGCTGGCGCAGATAAAGAAGCAGGCTGTGAAGGCTCAGAAAAAGAAAAAGAATGCCCCGGCATTCAATTTCTCGGGCATTCACCTGGTGCACAATCCGCAGGGCATGGCCGAGGGCCTCTTCAAGCAGCTGCAGGGCAGCAACGAGCGGTTCGAGGTTAAGCTGATGCACCTGGATGTGATTTCTCGCCTGATCGGCATACACGATCTGTTTCTATTTGGTTTCTATCCGTATATAACGCGCTTTCTGCAACCCCATCAGCGGCAGGTGACCCGAGTGCTCCAGTTCGCCGCTCAGGCGTCCCACGAACTGGTTCCCGGTGACATCATTGAGCCAATTCTGAAGACAATCGCCAATAACTTTATCACAGAGCGCAACTCCAGCGATGTGATGGCCATCGGTCTGAATGCCACGCGTGAGATTTGCATGCGCTGTCCACTGGCCATGGGCGAGGATCTGCTGCAGGACCTGGCCATGTACAAGACGTACAAGGAAAAGTCCGTAATGATGGCCGCCCGTTCGCTGATCACGCTCTACCGGGAACAGCTTCCAAAATTGCTGCACAAGAAGGACCGCGGCAGGCAGACGGAGGCTCAGGCCGAACGCAAGGTTCGCGCCTATGGAGATCGTGAAGTTCACGACACAGTGATGGGTGCCGAGGCTCTGCTCAAGGACTCCAAGACCATTGACATCGACAGCGATGAAGACACCGATTCCAACGACGGAGAGTGGGTCAATGTAACGCACAGTGATGGCGAAGGTGGCGGTGCCGATGAGGATGATGAAGAGGAGGAGGATGAAGAAGACGACGACGATGAGGATGAGGACAACAGCGACGAGGAAGAGGAGGATGAAGATAACTCTGACGAGGGCGTGGAGAGCGGTGAAGAGACGGTTAAAGCGAAAAAGGAGAAGAAGGATGTGCAAATTCTCAACCAAAAGGAAGCTGCCCAAGAACTGGCCCTTACCCGCATCTTCACGGACGAGGATTTTAAGCGCATCAATGCGGCCAATCTGAAGAAGACCGTGACCAGTGCCCGCAAGCGACCGCTAGAGCAGGATCGCGCCGAGTTCGTCAAGCTGAACAGCATCGAGATGATCTACAAGAAGCGCAAACACGACAAGGAGTCGCGCCTGGAGACTGTGAAGGCGGGCCGGCAGGATCGTGAGCGCTTCGGCTGGAAGGATGGGCGCGTGAACGAGCACTGCTCCAAGACGAATAGCGAGAAGCGCAAGACGAAGAACTTTGGCATGCTGCGGCACAAGGCGCGCTCCAAGGTGAAGAAGAGCTTCAAGGACAAGCAGCAGGCACTTAGGAAGCATCTCCTGCACCAGAAGAAGATGAAGTAAAAGTCCTGGATGTCCATTACATGGAGATATGTAAATGTGTAACCTTGTGGCTTAAATAAAATCTAATATAGGAGCTGTTTTATACAATTTGTAACCAATTGATTGTAATAAAAGGATAGTTTTTAGGATCTTATTTACCTTTATTTCATTTCATACAGACTGTGTACGCTTGCCTATGCATTAAACTAATTAAAAATGTATTCGTTTGGCCGGGAGTTCTGTGGGGTCTGTCTATCTGCGGCGCTTGTCGGATTTCTTCACCCGCTTGGGTCCCTTCACAAAGCACCAGTCCACCTGGATGGTCTGTCCCATTATTTCGGCGCCATTCAGCGCCTCTTTGGCGGCGAGCGCTTGCTTGTGGGTCTCGTACTCCACAAGGGCATAGCCCTTTGAGAAGCCCGTTCGCCGATCAAGATTGAGGTGGATATTTTTGATTTCACCGTAGTCGCAGAACTTCTCCTGGATCTCGTCCTCCTGCGCCTCCTCGTGTATAGAGGTCACGAACAGGATCCAGCCCTCCACGGAGCGCTGTGGACCTGGCTCCAGCTCATCGTCGTCCTCGTTCCGCACCCGCTCGTAGCTGTGGATTGCTTCGCGCGTGTTGCTGTCGCTGCCGAAACCGCGTCCCTTGCGGTGCTTTGCCTTCTCCTTCAGGCGCACTATGCCCTCTGTATGCGGTGTAGGGTGCACCGCGCAGAGTTGCGGCGTGGGAGGGAAAAGAAAGCATGAGACCGGCCGAAAGGCAAATACCACAGTGTCTACTTACGGTCGCCGTCCTCGTCGACCTCGAACTCCTCGGCATTGTCTATGTCCAACACATCGGCCATTTTCTTGATTGATAATACAAATTGGGCACCGGAATCAAATTGTTTTTTTTTTTTTTTCGCGTCTGGCCAGTAGAGCTGCAAACACACCGATGTCACTATCAAACTATCGATATTTTTAAAAAAGGCGATACATCGTTTTGTAGTATACCGATAAAACCTGGTCACACTAGAATGATGAAGCGGTTTTAGCTAGCGAAGGGTTTAGCTCTACTGACTCAGTACTCAGTAGTGCTGAGTACTAAATAGTACTGAGTACTAGGCTTAAAGAAAACATAAACATTCAAAATAATTATAGTAATAGAAATAGCCAAATATTTGGTTTATTGTGCTTTATACATATGGGATAGCAAACGGCACATTCGTACGGCATAAAGTGGAAAAAAATATGACAAAAATGTATACTTGCGAAATGTTGTTTTGCACGACCAATGCATTTTACCAGTACTATTTTTATCATAAAAGGCAAGCTTTGGGGAATTGCCGTTTTCAAATTATTTGTAGAAAACCAGGCATCGCGAACGGTACAGAAAATATAAGTCTTGTTTGACTTCAGCTTAAAAAATTGAGAAGTCTGCGAAATGTGACGAGTAATTTAAAAGAAAAAACTCTTGGGCTGGTTCGGAGTCGTTGAAATATATTACGTTCATTACTGGGAACGTTTTGTGCCAATACAAAAGCCACTGCTCGTCTCTGCCCCCTGTTCAGGCTAACGGCGCCCAAGCCCACAGGAGCAGATGGAGCAGCACTGCGTCCGCGTGGATTTTGAGCTCCGCGTTGGGGACGTAATATTGAGATATTTCTTCTTTTATTGTACATGCTTGAAATTAACAAATTTTTTAAATTTTGAGGGAAAACTGGATTTTTTTAGGGCGTAATCTCGACAGCTTGAGATTTTTTAGGGGGAAAGCAAAATTTGTATCTGGCAACACTGTCCTGCACGCTTCCCAAAATTGCCGGGCGTGCTTGTTAAAATTTTGCCGCACGAAAAAAGGGGGCGTGGTTGCTGTAGCTTGTGTGTATGTGGCCGCCACAAAACGTTATCAATCCGTAGATCACCCCCAGCAGTCGCTTGGTAATCGCCGCTCCGACAGCAGCCTCAGTTCCGTGTGTTTTTCCTCGTTGCCGCCGGGCGTTGACATCACTGTCAGAAAGCAGCTGCCTGCCTGCCTTTCCATTTTTTCCTCATTTCATCTGTACTCTAAATTTGAAATAAACACAGTTTCCGCAGTGCGCGATCTTTCGGTCAATAACACTTAGCCACCATGTGTCAACCCGTGGGCCAGATGATGTGTGAGATCAAGAACATGGTGCTTTCGGGCGACCCGGAGCTGGATGACCAGATCCGCAAATGGATCCGATGGGACAAGTGCCCCAGCACCGCCTGCCAGATCATGGACGCCGTCCGTGCCAAGGACTGGGACACGTAAGCTAGCTAATCTCAATAAATCCACTTACAGCTGGCTAACTATATTCCTTGAACAGGCTGCGCAAGAGGCTGTGCACCCGAATCAGCTTCGGCACGGCAGGACTGCGAGCCACAATGCGGGCGGGCTTCGATTCGATGAACGAGCTTGTGGTCATCCAGTAAGTGTGTCCAGTGGGCATCCTTTTAGGGCGTGTATTAACCGAATCTCTTTCCAGGACGGCTCAGGGGCTGTGCGAGTACATAAAGGAGCAGTTTCCGAATCAAGAGGACTGGTCCGAGCGGGGCATTGTCTTCGGCTACGACGGGCGATACAATAGCCAACGTTTCGCCGAGCTGTCTGCCATTGTCTTTCTGAACAACGACTTTAAGGTGTGGCAGTACAAGCGGTACGTGGCCACGCCCATGGTGCCGTATGCCATTGTGCGGCTGCAGTGTCTGGCCGGCGTCATGGTGACCGCCTCCCACAACCCGAAGGAGGACAATGGCTACAAGGTGTACTGGAGCAATGGAGCCCAGATCATACCGCCGCACGACGAGGGCATCCAGGAGTCGATCATGAATAATCTGGAGCCCAGTGCCTCTTCGACGGATGAATCGGTGATGTGTTCGAACGACAATCTCATGGATCCGTACGACATCGTTGTGCCGCCGTACTTCGACGCCCTGAAAAAGGGCATGCCCTGCAGCATGCTCGAAGCCAACGGCAGGTGTCCGCTCTCCTTTACCTACACGGCCATGCATGGCGTGGGCTATGAGTTCGTGAAGCAGGCCTTCGCCAAGGCCAATCACAAGCCGTTTATTTCTGTGTGCGAGCAACAGGAGCCCGACCCGGAGTTCCCCACCACGCCCATGCCCAATCCAGAGGAGGGGAAGACCTCTCTGGACTTGTCCATCAAGACGGCGAAGGCCAACGGCACCGAAATTATTCTGGCAAACGATCCGGATGCCGATCGCCTAGCAGTGGCCGAGGTTCAGGAGGATGGCAACTACAAGCTCTTCACCGGCAACGAAGTGGGCGCCCTGCTTGGATGGTGGACATTGGAGCTCCACAAGCTGCGCAATCCCGACTTTGAAATTGGCGACATCGTGATGATAGCCAGTACGGTCAGCTCAAAGATTCTGAGGGCAATGGCGGAGCGGGAGGGCTTTCTGTTCTTTGAAACGCTGACGGGCTTCAAGTGGATGGGCAACAAGGCGATTGAGCAGCAGGCGGCGGGCAAGACGGTGCTGTTTGCCTTCGAGGAGGCCATCGGCTTTATGGTCGGCACGGCCGTGCTGGACAAGGACGGAGTCAGCGCTGCCGCCCACTTGGCCACCATGGCGTGCTATCTGCGCTGCAAGCAGTGCATGACACTGCAGGAGAAGCTGCGTGACCTTTACGAGACCTACGGCTTCCACACGACCATCTGTTCCTATGTCATCTGCCGTTCTCCGCCGTTGATCGAGCAGATCTTCGAGCGCCTGCGCACCTGGGACGAGGGCAAGGCCGACACCTATCCGCCCAGCATCATGAATGGCGAGTACGAGATCGAGAGCGTCCGCGACCTGACCACGGGATACGACAGCAGCGCTGGCGACAAGAAGGCCACACTGCCGACCAGCTCCAGTTCCCAGATGATCACGTTCACCTTCAAGAACGGCCTGGTGGTCACTCTGCGCACCAGCGGCACCGAGCCCAAGATGAAGTACTACGCCGAGATGTGCGGCAAGCCGGAAGAGAAGAACTGGGCCAAGCTGACCACCACCATGAACACCATGGTGGAGGCCATTGTCGAGGAGTTCTACGAGCCGGCAAAGAACGGCCTGCAGCGCAAGAAGGACTAATCTGGACTGGGTCTGGAGCGGGGAAGAAGCTCTTTCGGAATTTGACGATGCATTGAACATGTTAACCTGGCTAAAATTATTAGTTCTTATATACCAACAGCACTGACGCACAAGCCAAAAAGCAACAGCTGCGAGCTGCGCAAGCTGCTGACTGTTAGCCCTTAACTGATATATTCGATATGTTATTACTATACTTCATTTACTCTATAGGCGAATATTTATGAACGAGAAAAACATGTAAATAAAATCGAATGCTACCTACTACCATCCACCAGGCGCACGAACAACCCAGAATCGCTCGAGTTGCATAAGTCTGTTATTTGATCAGTTTCAGTTCCTTATCTGGTGATGAAATGGGAGAACGGGTGTGACGGGACGGACGGAACTACACTTGAATTAATTGCTTTTGTTAGTGTTATCGTGGAAACTCGAGTGTCAGCGATATTGATGAATCTAAATCCACTCGGCTGACTGATTGATGGATGAGCGATTAAATCAAATCTCCCATTTATGGTTCTTATGTGCAGTATACATATGGTAAATCACCCGACTCTGGGCTATCAGCAGCAGGGAACTGGTTGATCAAGAGCTGATAAGGTCAGCCTCGGGCGGCGCTTTAATTAACGCCGAGTGAATGAATTAATTACGTGCGTGCCTCCCTACTTTGCGTCATCATAGAACGGAAAAAAACACACCTTCTCTTAAAGCTGTTAAAAAAGTGGGCTCAATT
This sequence comes from Drosophila trapezifrons, assembly GCA_018874455.1. Lineage (NCBI taxonomy): Eukaryota > Metazoa > Arthropoda > Insecta > Diptera > Drosophilidae > Drosophila > Drosophila trapezifrons. Next base: position 20,470 of record JAEIIF010055215.1, read on the forward strand.
TATTTTTTTACGGCAAATATTGTTGGTTTCATAAGCATTAATTACAGTTACAACAGTTACAGCTTAGTTTGAAAGTTAATGTAATAATAAATATGGTATGTGTTGCTCTCCAATTGCTTTAAGTAATTGCTACAGGATTATAATTTATAAAAAGTGTGTGCTTTGTGGTAAAGCATTTAGCTAGAAACGAAAATAAACTCAAACCTCAAGCAAAAGTTCTCTAAGTAAGTAGTGTTTGTAAATAGGTTTAGATTGGGAACGTACATAGAGGTTCTTCGAATACGAATTCGGGGGGTCCTTATCACTAGAATTTTGTTTCTAAAAATACACGACCTTCTGTATATAAGTATATAAGTATGGTTGCTATGCACAGGCGTGGTACATACACCTGCTAGTGGCTGTTGGCAATTTTTGTTGCGTATAAAATGCATATTATTCAGGCAGTCTTGCTTAAAGTATGTATTTGTCATCAGTTGCATTCGAGTTATAGTTTTGTCGGTTCTCAGTTAGTTTCGGCTTGGAAAAGTCTGCTGTGCGTCTGTAAAATCTTATCGAGTCGCGCCAAGAGTGGAGGCTGATGCTCCACCTTTGGCGCAAGTCCGAGTCCTACCTAAAAATTCCCTCTGGAATATATCTCTCGCTCTCTTAATGCTACACTGATTGGGGCTTAAACGTGACGAATATCCGCGGTATACTTTCGGAATATTTCGAAACGATTAAGCCCAACTTTAGCCTAAATATAATATATATTTCCTAAAATAAAAACGTGTGTAAAAGAGCTGCATTGAAGAGTTTGATATCGTGTGATCATCATCATTCTTATAATTAATACTTTGGGAACTTGTAAGTCATGTTTGCTTATCAAAGGGACGTGTGATATGTGTTCGAGTCGGTCTAGGATGATACACTGGGCTCTTGAGCATTGATATACTGGCAATTAGTTCAAGTTTATAGCTGATAAGTACTGATAATCTTTAGTTTCGCGTGGAAACAAGTAAAGAGGCCTCTAATAAATTTTGTTTTTCGCAAATTTGGCTTGATTTCAAGGTTTTAAATTGTTTTTTGATTAATAAAACTTATCCTCTCAGCTTTTTGGATTAAAAATTGATTTGATTGTAAAATTTGATTGATTTTGATTTGAATTTCGGATTTTTAAATCGAAATAAAACCCAAATAAGGTTTTAAAACTGTTGGCAAAGAGGGAATGGGATTGGAAATGTGGTTAGGGAAGAAACTGGGCCATCAGACAAACACATGCAGATAGGACGACTGCGTCTGGTTGCTGTGCGTGGGCGTTATTATCGGCGGACCGTTGTGGTGGTGGTGGTGGTGGTGTCATACGGACGTCTCCGAGTTTAGCTTGAGCACAAACTTGTTGCTCTTGGGATCGACGACCTCTTCGGCCAGGTTGAAGTGCGGCAGCTTATGGACGGTGACCATAAGGGAGACATCGTTCTGGATCAGCTGGAACGTGCACTCGTTGCTAATGGGCCGAGAGACGATCTCGTCGCAGATAAGCGACCATGACTGCACCCAGCGGCGCTCTTTTTCGCTCTGCATCACCGGCGACTCGGTCAGATAGGGTTCCAGGAAGGCGCGCGGCGACAGATCGTGCTTCAGGCAGTGTGCCAAATGCTTCAGGATGCTCTCAAAGGTGTGCCGTGGTTGCTGACGCGTTACCCTCAAGTACTTCTGCAGAGCCCTAGCCATTGAGGGAAATACGGCCGAGGCAGCCTCCTGCGGATCGAGCGGCAATGCCGGAGCGGGTTCATTGTGGATGCGCTTGATGTGGGTGAAGGCCTCCTCGGCTGCGGTAATGAGGCGAGCGCGACGCTTCTTCACACGCCTCTCGTACTCGTGCTCCTCGTAGAAACGTTCGTTGTGCGAGGAGTCCCGCCTCCGGGCATTGGCCGCCAGCACGGCCCGGCTCTGGCTCTGCTGCTGCGAGTTGCTTACCCCGTCCACCTCGTAGTACTTAAAGCTGTTCGATATCTTGTTACGCTGCGACTTGGACACGGAGATGGGTATGCGCTCCAGGTACGGGTTGAAGATGGGAAAGTCCACGTAGTAGTGCTGCAGCACCCACACGGCCGCCCGCTGGATGCTCAGCTGGCCCAGCATGTACGAGCGCGAAACTCCGTCCGGGGAGCGGATGATCTTGACGTAGTAGCTGGGCTGCTGATGACGCAGCTCCAGCAATACCACGGCCACATAGTGGATGAACAGCAGGGTGTCCACGAAGTTGGTGGCATAGCCCACCAGTGACTTGTAGTCAACGCGATCGCCGCCAGTCTCCACCACGATCTTGGCCCCGTTCGTGACCTGCACGATGTAGAAGAGCCAGTAGGCGAACGTGCAAATGGTGACCAGCAGGAGCACTAAAGCGCGGTACAGGAAAATCCGCGGCATGCTGGCGGAGGTGCGTCGCATGAACACCGCCCACAGGCCGATGGCCAGGAGTAGCAATCGGGCTGCCAGCGACACCAACTGGCCCTTGCACTTCTCGCTGCAGGCCAGCAGCTGCGTGCGCACGGTCTGCGTCAACTCCGTATGATCGAAGGCCGATGGGAAGAAGCCCACGTGAGGCATCACCACCATGGCCACCGGCGAGAAGAAGGCTGCGCAGCCGAGCAGAAAGTAGAAGCTAGATTCCACGTAACGACGGCAGGCGAAGCCAAAGCCCTTATCGTTCTCGCGGTGCCACATGTTGTTGATGTCCTCCATTGAGATGCTCTGCTCGGAGGTGTTGCCCGTGACAGCGGTGGTGTTCTCGCCCCAGTTCTCATCCTGCGGCAGGATTTGCACCTCTATGACCTCTTGGCCATCGCGGCTGTCATCTAGAAGGTTAATTTTTGGTTAGTTAACTCCATTAAAGCGCCAAAATCATGCAACTAACCTGTCATATTCACGCTGGTCTGGTACGGCGCCATGTCGCCGCGCTGGAACCCCTTTCCGGACTTGGACGAGTGCGTGCTGCGGTGCGAGTGACGCGATCGGTCGCGTTCCCTGTGGTAGCCGTTGTTTATGCTCCCTCCTCCTCCTCCTCCTCCTCCTCCACCACCACCTCCGCTGCCGCCTCCTCCTCCTCCGCCGTTATTGTTGTGATTCCGCGAGCGTCTGGAGCGTCCACTGTGTTCCGACTTGACGGATTCGTTTTCCATTGCAGTTGGCGAGCGTGCGTGGGCAATCCGCGCTCAGGTTCCCCCTTCTCCCTACTCCCCAAACAACCACAAATCCCAACCTGACCGTGCAGCTATTTTAGTGTCTAACTGTAATTACGGCCGCGGCAGCAGGTTTTTATTTGCAGGTATGCAGGGCGGTGCACGCATCGGGTGCTGAGCTGCTCTCACAGCGATCTGGGGCTGTATCTCTGGCTAATGGTTCGGCACATTGTCTCTTTCGATCGCTAGCGCTTCTAATTAGTTCGTATTTTCACTATTTCACACACATTTTTTGCTTTTTGTTCGCTTTTCTTTCTCGTCGACTTGGCTTCACCCCCGACGCAGTGTGGCCGCGCCGTTTATGCTTGTGGTCACACTGGTTTTGAATATTTCGCAACACTGCAATATTTCGAAGGCAAACTGCACATGCTTCTCAGCACTAGTACCTTTTATTGTTCAAACAATTTATTTATATTTGGAATAAATGTATTTAATACAAAATTCGAATATATCTCAGGACCTGCAATTATTTAAAAGGTTTAAGTACACTTCTGTAAGCCTACAACTATATATAACCAGACAATCAGTCTCAATAGGCTATGATGACCTTTGTCGATTGTCCTCTCACACCTTCGATAGCTCAGTTGGTAGAGCGGTGGACTGTAGTTGGCAAAACAAGCAATAGAAATCCATAGGTCGCTGGTTCAAATCCGGCTCGAAGGATTTTTTTGTGTTATTTTCTTAAAACCTTTTTTTTTTAACTAAATTCTTTTTTTATAAGTTCTTTTTTTTTTAATAAAAATATTTTTCTTTAAAATAAAAATCATATTTTTTTTTATTCTTAGAACCTAACACAGTTAGTGGGCAGTTATGGAGGAGAGTAATTCTCTGGCTTTCCTGTCTGTAGGGTTAAGTCGGATGGCGCTCTGGAGCAACTTCAGAGAGCAGGTCTTGTCCACTGAACTAACCGCTTGGCTGGCATAGATTGTCGTCTCCGCCTCCTCACTAGCCGTAATGCTAGAGAACACAACGTATTTAGAAAATCCTTTTTTAACAGAAACTCCTCCATCTTACCCTTTATGCAGATTGGTGTGGCGCAGCTTGAGTGCTATTAGAGCCATATTTGAGGTGGCCAGTTGGTAGAACTGATCATCGACGAAATAGTCAAGAAGAAACTTGAGGAACACTTTGCGCAGACCCGAAGAATGGGGAAACATGCGGACACGGCTTTGCAGATAAGACAATGCCTTCCTAGCTCCATCCTGAAAGATTAATTTGGATTAATTTGGATACAAGAAGCATTATCATTCGCACTTACATTTATCAGGATGTAGTTAGCGGTCAAGTAGGACACATCGGAACAGTACTCCTCCCTGTTAGCGTACGCACTCAGCTCCGTCATTATAGTCCGGCTCAACTCATTATCCCGGTGAAGTACGCCCAAGGCGTAAGACGAGTACAAAGCCTGGATGGGCACGCCCTTCAACAGGATACTAAAGAATACATCGATTAATAATATATAGACACTACTTGTAAGGAAACTGAGATACCCACCACTGATAGAGCAGGGTCTTGGTGTCCGTCTCGCCGTGGAATGCGTAAATCATCGAGGCCATTGCCACCAAGATCGTGGCCGCCTTGTCATCATCTTGGCCCACCACGTTGCCCAGCACGGAGTCGTAGATCGAATAGGATTCCTGCAGCTGACCGGATCGATAGTAAGCCTGCGCCAGTCCAATTATTGGCTTGAATGTGGCGTGGGCCACTGTGTTCAGGGCATTCACCGCCTGATCCGGCTGATCGAGCTTCAGGTACAGGTAACCCAGATTGGTGTACAGCTTATCCCGATTCGCTCCCGGCTCGCACAGCTTGCAGGCACGGGTAAAGGCCTCAACGGCTTGAACGTAAAGCTTTTGGCGGGCGCACAGAAATCCCTGGAACGTGAGCGATGCAATCGTGGCATCCGCCTCCTCATTTTGCACATACCAGTTGATGGCGTCCAGGGCGTAGACATCAGCATACATGTGCTCAATGGCGTGCCTGATGTGGGGCTTGGTCCGCGAGTCGGGATCCGAGAGCACCTCGCACACCCAGTGGGCAAATCCCAACGCCGCCTCCGGGTGGTACTCGAATTGCTGGCAATGACGGAACAGATCGAAAGCCTCCTCACGATCACCGATTGTCTCCGCCACCATGGCCTGTCCTATCCAGGCATTGGCGTACATGGGACTGGACTGTTGGGCCCGGGTAAAGGCCTCGTTGGCCATCCTGATTTCGTTCAACTTGACGTACAATACCCCGAGATTGGTCCAGGCCGTGAAACATTTCCTTTCTAGCTCCACTGCCTGGATAAAACAGTGCTGAGCCTGCGGCAAGTTCTCGTGCTCTGCATGCATGTTGATTACACCGAGGAGATTCCAATTCTGCCAGCGATTGCCACGCTCCTTGATGGCCATCTTGCACACCTTCTCCGCCGTCTCCAAATGGCTCTTGGCCTCCTCGGGAATGAAGATGGCACTGTGGTAGCTGGCTAGCGCCAGTTCGTACCACAGGTAGGTGTTTTGCTTCAACTTCAAAGCGCACAAATAGAAGCGCTGGGCCAGCAGCAGGAGATCTTTCCGCGAAAGATATGCGATGGACTCCTCACGCTTGGCCAGGCTGCCGGCCACATCCAAGTTGGCCAGCGATAGAGGCAGCTGGGCAGTCTGAACGAACACGCTGGCCGAGAGACGCCACAGCCAGACCATGGACTGAGCCTCCGGCTGAAGGAAAGCGCTGTAAGAGTATTAAACGTTTTGATTTATTCATTTTGATTGAGGATCAACCAAGACAAACCATTGAAGATGTCCCACAGCCAGCTGGAAATGCTGCTTGGCTCTGCCGTACAAGTTCTGAGCCTTTAGACTGTTGGCCATACCCATGTGGGCTTCAGCGGCGCCTCGAAGACCCGGCAGGTAACTAGGATTGTTTTTCAGCAGCGCATCGAAATCCTCGATGGCCTCGGTATACATGCGAATAGTCTGCAAGTATCAATTCAGATTTAAATAAAGAATTTCTATATATTTTAGCTTTTTCAAACCGTTTTGATGGAGGCTATCTGAAGCAGGGCATAGCTGTTTTCCGCGGACAGCTCGAGGATCTTCTGGAAGACCCGAATGGCCGAGTTGTAGGATCCACGCGCGGCGTAAGCATCGCCCAGCGACTCCCAGTAGACCATGCAGCGAGAGTCGTGCTTGATAGCAATGCGAAAACATTGGATTGCCTGGAATATAACTTTTATAGGGGTATCCTTAAGAGATGTTTAGCTAATCCCTTACATTATCCCACTTCTTCACTTGCAGGAAGTGCAGACCAAGCTTGTACTGCAAGCGAATCGTTTCGTCGCTGCTCAGGTGACGCAGAGTGTTCAGCAGCAACGTCTCGTTTAGCTCCTCCTCGCCCAGCTCCTGGTAGATGAAGCTCAGGGCATCCACCGCCTCCTCAGCCAGGCCGTTGAGGCTGATGCACTTCTCGTAGCACTTGCGAGCTCGGGCCGAGTCCCCTGTGGCCAGCGGATACAGCCGGCCCAGATAGTCGAAGCACTCGGCATAGTGCGGACGCAGTCGAGTGGCCTTCAATATGCAATTTAGGGCATCTGTGTAGTTCTTAAGCTTCAAGTGCAGCTTGCCACAGAGCAAGTGGGCGTCAAAGGACTCGTGGCTGCCAATGGCCTGAACTGCTTCGGTGGGGGATCTACAGAAAGGAGTGGTTAGGCGGCTTTAAGGCTACTAATCTTTACTCACAGAAGAAAATCTGCCTTGGAGACCTCATCTAATGGTAAATCCTTTAGCAGCTGCTCCTCACCCAGCTTAAAGTAGCAACTGCAAGAGAAAATTCATGGATTATTCCTGTACAAACTATAACCAATAAGATCCTGATATCTCACCGAGCCAAAGCTTTAACATTCCCTATCCCGGACTTATCGAGGGTACCGAGGATCCTGACCGCTTCGCTTAGTTTGGATGGATCCGTTTCATGGGATAAGCACTCGGCATAAGCAGCGTGTTCCTGGCCCAGCTGCTGCCAGAGCTGCAAGGCCAATTTGAAGGCACCCAGCTCCATGTGAATGCGCGCCAGCAGCTCTAGCGTCTCCTTGTAGGTGGGATGACTCTGCTGGGCCCGCAGCACCAAGTGTCTAGAGGTGACGAATTGCCCCTCAGCAAAGAGATCCAGAGCCCGAATCAGAAGAGCCAAATTGGAGTTGGCATTCAGTTCCAGCAACTGCTCGGCGTACACCTGGATGGGATGCTTCAGTTCCTGCTGCCAGACTGCTCTGTTGGGTTGGTCATGGTTCTCGCAGTACGTCTTGCATATCCACTCGTAGCCGTAGACGTCCTTGGGATGGGATGCGGTCATGTTGCAGGCGTGACGCACACAGGACGTGTAATCCCTCTCCTTGTACAGCCATTTCAGGTAGCGCTTGTACACGACACTCTGAGCACTTGGCTCAGACGTAACCAGCAGAGCTTCCATCGTTGCTTTGTACTTAAGATAAACAATTAATTTAAAGATATCTGAAAATATGTTGTCCCCTTACTAGTGCAGTATCCTCTGGGCTGATTGCAAAATCATTTGCAAACCAAATGCGTCCCAGGTATTCCTGGATTTTGGCATAGTTCTTGTCCTCTTTGTTCTGAGATCTCTTCTTCAGCACGGCAAAGCAAGCGGGGGCCACACTCGCATCGGAGGCCAGGGTGAATAGTTTCTCCAGAAAGTCCAAGGATTGCTCTCTAGAATGTAAAGGTAAAGTAGAGCTTTCCATATACCACAACTCCTTACGGTTGCAGATCTGCCAGTTGATCATAGATCTCCGGTAGCTCGCAGCTCGGCGCGCAGTTGGCCAATCCCAGAAGCGCCGCTGTGGCCGGTCCTTCCGTGTACTCGATGCACATCCGTAGATTCTTGGCCGCCTCGGCTTTGTCCAGATTCTGGTAGGCGGCGCCCAGCAACAGGTAACCCATGGCGTTTTTCGGATCTGCTTTTAGCAGGCGCTGCAACGAATATAGTTTTAGTAATGCATGAATACCGGATACCCTGGAGCGGTGGCGTCACCTGGCACTTGGGTATGGCCTCGGCATGCTTGCCCAGCTTAATAGTCTCCCGGATGTCCTTAATCAGGGCTTTTAGCTCCTTTGCGGCACTCATAGCGTATTATTATGTTTATGTTTTTTTTGTTATTATTTGTTCGTTCAGTGATGCAAAAGGCTCGCAGAAAATTAGTGTTGAAAAGTGACTAAAAAACAGCTGGAACCAAACCACGATGATAAATAAATTGTGAAATAAATGTGATTTAAAATGCCCATTAACTGCAAGTCCCAGTGTGGGAATCGAGCTGCCTTAAAGGTGAGTCCTTCACTATATGGCGAAGTAACTCCTGTTAATTTCATATATTTTCCACAGCGCCCCAAAACCGGTGATGCTCTGTGCAAGGAGTGCTTCTTCGCCGCCTTCGAGGCCGAGATCCATCACACGATCTCCTCCAGCAATTTATTCCGGCGAGGCGAGAAGGTGGCCGTGGCGGCCAGTGGAGGCAAGGATTCCACGGTCCTAGCCCATGTGTAGGTGTTACCCGATTTCCCCATCCCTCACCTCTAATCGCCGTAATACCCTCTGTTTTAGCTTAAAACTGCTAAACGAGCGTCATGACTATGGCCTGGACTTGGTGCTGCTCTCTATAGATGAGGGCATTACTGGCTATCGGGACGACAGTCTGGAGACGGTTAAACAGAACCGCGACGACTACCAGATGCCCCTGAAGATTCTCTCCTACGAGGAATTGTATGGTTGGACAATGGACCGAATTGTGGCGCAGATCGGGCGCTCCAACAACTGCACGTTTTGTGGGGTATTCCGGCGACAGGCACTCGATCGCGGAGCTAAGCTGCTGGGCGTGGACAGCATAGCCACCGGTCACAATGCCGATGATATCGCCGAGACTGTGTTGATGAACGTACTCCGTGGGGACACCGCTCGCCTGAGGCGCTGCACCGATATTCGGACCGGGGGCGGCGAGGACTCCATACCCCGGGTGAAACCCCTAAAATACAGCTACGAAAAGGAGATCGTGATGTACGCCCACTACAAGAAACTGGTGTATTTCTCGACGGAGTGCGTCTTTGCCCCCAACGCGTATCGCGGCCATGCCCGAGCCTTTCTCAAGGATCTGGAGAAGGTGCGACCCGCTGTAATTATGGATATAATTTACTCCGGCGAGCAGCTCCGCTTCAAGGACACCGTAAAAAAGCCTGTGCGCGGAATATGCTCTCGGTGCAGTTTCGTCTCCTCCCAGCAGCCTTGCAAGGCGTGCGTTCTCCTCGAGGGCTTGAATCGTGGCCTGCCCAAGTTGGGCATAGGCAAGAAATCTAAGGGCGATCGCATGATCGCTAAGCAGGACCAGGAACTGGCCCTTCGAGAGCGTGCAAATTTAGTAAAAAACGATTTTTAACATTTGAAAGTAATTTTTATTTAATATATTTGGATTTTTAATGTTGAATCCGAGGACTCTGGGCTTCTGCATCGAATCTGCAAAGAAGGGAATAACAATGATAAGTAAACTAGCCAGAACGCTTGATAAGTTCTATAACATATAGTAAGGCTCAGTGCCAATTTTTTAACCAGGGCCCATAACCGGCCAAGCAAGACTCCCTATCTCCAAAAAAATATTGGAGAAGCTTGTCAGCGCTTGACTTTTATATGGTGTCTGTGAATGGTTTAAGTGATCATCATCGAGTGGTCATTAAACGAATCGAGAAACTATTTGAGTACTAACCTAGATCGGTTATCCTCCTGATCCATGATATATTCGGTTCCGTCTGCATTCAAACCCCTAGAAAAAACAGAAACCTACAATTAGTTAACTCAATACAAAATATTCCTAAAGAACGATGTGAAAACCATCAGTAAAATATATTTAAATAGTTTGAATCACAACGGTTCATTAGAGATGTCAGAAAATTAAGTATAGGCATCATTGAATTTCGAGACGGTTTAAAAATTAAACAATTAATTACCTTGTTTGTATTAGTTCAGTCTTCATGGCTGCATTTTATTTCCAGTAAATTCACCGAAAGATCTGCAAATGAAGAAAATGTTGATCAGTTTTGTCTAACACAAATATAATACTATAATTTTATTGGAAGACTTTCAGTAGATAATTATAACTGTTTTGAATCACAACGGTTCATTAGAGATGTCAGAAAATAGATTATAAGATCATCATAGTATGACAAAGGTTGGTTTTTTCTTATTCAATTGTTTATTACCTTTTTGGATCTATTTATCGGATTCTCAACATCTCGGGCTTATACATGCTGCACATACTGCAATGAAAAATAATTGGTTATATAGTTTTTTATTTGGTTTAACAAAATTAGACTTTTGTTGGCGACACAGTCAGTGAAAACTTATATAGCATCAATACATTTTTCAGTCGAAAGATGGTGAAAGTTTCATTCATCAGAAGTGTTGCCAGGCTTTCAGTCTGATGTAAAAATACATACCTTTTCATATTTTTGTTTCAAGAAGCAAATAGTTTTGACATCACCATCCTTTTTGTTTCTGGAAAAAAAGATGTTAACTAATTAATATATAATATAATAGAAGAATTCCAGTATGAGCAAGTCTTGATTAAAATTTGAGATTAGAAAAAAAAAACTATTTTAAATTACAGCATTGAATCAGTAAAAACTTATATAGCATCAATACATTTTTCAGTCGAAAGATGGTGAAAGTTTCATTCATCA
>JAEIIF010055217.1:0-17471 GCA_018874455.1 Drosophila trapezifrons
GTTGTTTACCTTTTAAGTCAGTGTGACCGTAGTCGCACTACGAAAAAAATCCAAACCAAACCTCTTTCAAGGTTCTAATGAAGCCTCTCATTAATGAAAACTTTTGCTCTAAAGGAAGTCTTTACTTGCATTCAAACATAAATCCAATTAATATATGAAAAAGTTACCTTAAAATTCACCTAATTTTTGATAAGATATTTTATTTTTCTGATTAATTATTTAATTAAAACAAAGAAAAAGCTAAGCTAAGCTAAGGTAATTAAAAAGCACTTAGTTCCTCTATAGAACACTGATTTTCCGCACTCTTTCAAATATTATTTTACAAATATTGACAGCAAACATTGAAAGCTTTATTTAACCCAAAGAAAAAGTAATATTTTAACGCCATAATTTATTCAGTACTTTTAATTTCAAAAAGAGTCCAGCACTTCTCTGCTTTAATTAGCAACTTCAGGTGCTGTTACTCACTCTGGCAATTAAAGGTTAATGAAGAATCGCCTTTTAATTTGTCACTTGGCTGTCGCTCTGTGCTGCAATTTTCTGTATTTGAATCGGGGCCAAGGCAGAGGACCGGAGTCGAGCAGGAATAATTAATAATTTAACAAACGTCGCATGTTGCACAAAATAATTGACAAATTTTCATATTTAATTGAGGAGCGGAGCGCAGCTGCTGCTGTTGTTGCAATTTTGTCTGTCACCAGGGGCTGAAATTCATAAACAATGCCAGCTCGTATATTCAGGCACACACACACACACAGCTGCATGGGAAATGTCAGACAGGATGATGTGGAAATGGGGGAAATTCTGGGGGAAAATCCGGGAGCGGTCAGCGAAAGGAGCAGTGGCTCTTTGTGGGTAAAAATTGCGAAATTAAGCAGAAAAAATGTTAAAATGCTGACACGTCTGAGAGCAATCCCAGTCCCGAAACCAATCCGAAAGCTACATTATTATGCATTATTATTATTTGGCATGGTCCGATAATGCAGCTCTGCAAATGAAATGCACACACATAAACACGCTGGCGAATAAATAAAAATTGAAAAATTATGCACATTATATTAAAAAGCCAAACAAACGACAAGCGGAAGCGCAGCCATTTAAGTGGAAGTTAACATCCGTCCGATCCCGTCCCCATCCTCCGACGTCCGTCCCCCGCCTTTGTTTGAAAATAAAATAAAATTGCATATTATTTGCGTATCGGACGTTTCAGTTGTCATTTCATTGTCGTGTTTGTTGCTGTTAATGCAAATAAAAAGCCCCCACCACTCGACCCCCCTTTTGCGACCACATGTGCGCCAGTGGTGGCCTCGTCCAGTGTCAGTTTCATGCCACACTGCAGCAGCAGCCCTTCCCTAATGCAACCGGCCAGATTACGGACCACTCGCCCACATCCACGTCCACATCCACATCCTTTTCCCCGTCGGACAACTAACATTTTAATAGCGCTCATGATTTCCGAAAATTGAAAATAAATTAGTTGTATATCATTTTCGGTCAGTTGTGCTTCTTTTTCCCCCTGAACCAGCCCCCCTGGCCACCGACCGGTCTGCATAATTAAACTTTGGCGTATATCCTGTCCCCAAATTGACATTCCGAGAACTCCAAATGTCCAGCGAATCAGCAGCCGAAAAGGTTTTAGCTTAATTGGGAAGGTCTCTATGTGATACCCTAACTTAAGGATTATATTTCCCTGAAAAAGGTAATTAAAAATCCTGTCTTAAACTAAGACTTTGTATTGAAAAGAGAGCTACAAATCTCAAAAAATAACCTTATTAGTTAAAGATATTTATAGCAGATATAAAGATAGATACCTTTAGATACCTTTTATTTTACCCCTGAAATCCCCACCAGGACAGGGGAACTCCGGACTTGTCCGCTGCCTAATTAGCAACGCATATTTAAATAATTTTCAATTCGATAAGCAGACATTTTTAACTTGAGCTGTCAGTTGGCGTTAAAACGCCATTTTGTTTGGCCATCCCCGGCCCTGCCTCCCCCTCGGAACTACCAGATAAATGCCGAGGAGTGCTAAATTATTGTCAATTCAGTTTTTAATTTGTGCAGTTTGTTGGAATTTTCGCAAATAAATGCAAAAGTCAATACGCTGGCGGTGGATATAATTGACTGTTGCAGTGGCAACTCCTATACCCTACACTCCGCCCCGGCCAAGGGGGCTCTTCAAATTGTCAATTAAGTTTTATTTAATGCCATTTGCCAGCCCAGGCTTTTGAGGTTATGTACGGCCCCGGGAAGTATGCAACACTAATTGTAATTGTGTTTGCTGGCCGCCATTTTGAAAGGAGGGAAAGAAAGGCTCTCTCGAAATTTGTGCAATTTTCACTAATTAAAAATTAGCGTAGCTGCTAGAAAGAAATCCACCTGGCCTCCGCCGAAGATGTTCTGCTGTTCAATTTTAATTATACCCGAGGCCCGGGCTAATTAGAAATTGTGTGCAGGCCGCGAACAGATGCCCATCGCTGTGTGAGGAGGCAACCCCAGCCGAGCGTAAGATCCCGAAAAAGCCCAATAAACAAATTCCCCGACATGTTTAACACTTTCCGCTGGCAGAGCCCAGGATACACAAAAATTAAGGACCATCTCTCTGGCCTTTGTCAGAGCCTGTAGCGGTCGGAGAAAGGGGCAAAAACTTTTGTGTAAATTTCATTTCGTTTGGCGATTAGTGTCGCCTCTCGGGGCGGGTTTTCATTGTTGAAATTGTTATGCGACCATTAAGACATTTTATAATTCTTTATGGGCGGCGTTGCCCCCGTCCAAGTCCAACTAATGGCAAAATGAAAGAGCCACCGCCATGGGTGGTGCCGAGAGGATGTTCGCGGAAATTAGCATTGAGTGGCAAAGGATATTCCCCATTGTTCCCCTTATCGCGTTGCCAAGTTGGCAATATACATAAACCGATAATTCGCAGCTTCCTGAGCCGCATATCAATACGTTGAGGGCGTGGGGAGGTACACCAGATAAAAATTGCTGGATTTTTGAGCATTAAATCTAGGATTTATTTATAAGGAAAAGTTTTAAAATAAAAGAGTTCTTCGGGGAATAAGAAAAATATATAATATTGCTAGTATAATATATATTCGAGCCGTCTATTAATACTATAGTTTCCTGATGGTGGTATGACACAGGGAACAAGTTTTCATTAATTAGAGGCTTCATTAGAACCTTGAAAGAGACAACTATATGTGTTTTTGGGTTCGGATTTTGTTCGTAGAGCGACTACGGTCACACTGACTTAAAAGGTAAACAACACAAGGAAAAATGTCTAAATATGCTTTTACCGAGAAAATATATTTTCTTACCATGTATTGAGGTATATACGTACGTGCATCTTGTAAAACACATTCACAACTCAATTATCGCACACTCGCACACCCTGCAAAAAAAGGAGAAGTAAATAGGAAGGAAATGAAGAAAGTGCGGGGGTGAAAGTCACCCCTTTCTCCTTTGACTGGTGGTGAGGTTGATTTACGACACCCAGGCGGCGTCACCTGAGATTAAAAAAGTAAAAAGCTTGTCGAAAGTGGAAAAAAAAGGGAGCAGCGACAGCGACGGCAAAGGGAAGAAAGGCTCTGAAAGGCTGAAGGCTGAAGGACCAAGGACTACAAGGAATGGCGGGGCGAAATAAAGGCATTAAAATCACTGACAGCCAAAAGGATTGTGCCGCAATCACACAAGGACACCAGGATACCCCGACACACACGCACATCGGCGAAAAGGGCAACATCATTGGCACCATATGTTGCGTAATTTGTGTTATTGCCACATATGCAAAGGCGTCTGTGTGTGTGTGTGTGTGTTCTATAGTACTTTCTTTAACCCCTAACCCTTCAACCTTAACCCCTCAATGCCAATCCCACGCCTGCTGTTTGTGGTTGCCCTTTTCGCAATCGATATTTAGTTTTTAATTTTAATTCCGATTGCTGCATAAAATATATGGATGGCCCTGCACTCCATTTTAATTGAATTCGCACACACTCAGGCACACACTCTGTCCTGTAAATACGGCTGTTACTGAGGGCGTGACAAGGCGCGAACACACACATCGGGACAGTTGCATATATAAATTACCTCATCGCCGATAATTGCAGGCCATCAATCTTGAGCACATCACACAGGAAAATTGTCAACGCGCGCACAAAAAGTCATCAGACACGAGCACTTTTCCAGCTTAATGGCCAAAGGAGTTGTCTCTACCTGGGGCCGAGGGCGGGGGGAGCAGGACAGGCTGTGCCCATATAGGTGGGCTTCATTAGGGATCCACTTACGTGGAGGAGCCGCCGCTGGGTGGCAACACTTGCCTGCAAAGTTGCACTTCTATAGCTCATAGAAATAGAGGAACAACTTGTAGGTTTATTTAATATATTTATTAAAGCATATTTAAAATCTATTTTTATACCTTTTGTTCTTTATTAAAAATAGTAAATACTTATAGGTTTTTTTAATTTTAATTCCCTTTCCGTCAAAGGCTCCCTGCTTGTTATCCACTGTAATTGCTGTGTAAAACACACTCTCGGGTAATTTTGTAATACACTGTCATAAAAGGCGCTAGGATTGGCCAGGGAATTGTGGGATGGTTCCTACAATGGTTCCTGGAATGGCAATCATCCCTCGCAAACTCCACTCTCCATAGTTCTTCGGAGTCAAGGGGAAGGAGTCGTTATTAGCCAGCAGAGTTGGTTGACAGGCGCTATGTCTTGGCCCGCAGCTGTCTTGGACTGGCAATTACTCTCCACTGAAATCTAATCACGCATCCTCCCACTCTCCATCCTCCTCCACCTCACTTGGAACTCGACCACCTAGTCGTTCCTCCCACTCCACCGACCACTTGCACCCACTCACGCACATCATTAACAAGGCAGCTCCGTTGGCCAAATTACTCATTAGAAAATGTTGCCAACAGCGGCAACATCTGGGTGGGTGGCAAGTCCTCATCCTCAGCCTTTGCCTGATTCCCAGCGGCTTCCACATACTCGAATAAGCGAAGGCCACCAGCCACGACTAACAGTAAGCACTAGCTGCACTGGGAGAAAAGTACTGCCTACTTATAATAATAATACTTCCTATTTAAGAAGAAATATAGCAAGTATCTTGGGCTTTTATTAAAAGATTATGATACAAATAAAGGTTCTACCAGTAATATTTACATTTAATATTCAAGCATTTTATACAACATTATCTAAGGACATACTTTGTACATTTTTAAGGGAATATCTTCTAGAGTAACCCCTTTTCTGAGTGTATAATCCCACCAAAGAGTAGGAAGAGGGTAAAAACTTGACGACGGCAGCGCAGACTGCGCCAAAAGTCAAATTTTGTAGATTGCAATAAATCAAATAGCAATTACACGAAATTAGGCATGTTTTCTCAATTTTGCACACACACGCGTGCGCGGAAGAGGTGGGTGTGCCGTGTGTGTGGGCTGAGTCCCGGGTACGGAACACTGGAATCCCGGAATACTCAATCCCCGGCCCACATGGAGCATTAATTGCAGCAGCAGCTGGGGCCGCAGAGAGAGTGTGTGTGCGGAATTGGTAAAAGGGTTCAAAACGGCCAAACTTGAACTTGTCTGGCGGTGGTTCACGGCGAGTCCTGGCGGGGATCGAAGGTCTGGGGTGCGGGGGCGGCAGCATATGCGCCGGCTTTCTAATTATGTAAACTTTGCCATGTCGCTGCGTTGTTGCTGCGATGTTCCTGCTGCAGCTGCAACACTGAAACACTGAAAGCGCCGCTGGGAGACAACAGCGGCGACGACAGGCGGCGGACATCGCAACATGCACCGGGAGGAGATGCTCCACTTGGCTGCCTGCCTGCCAGCCTGCCCCCCCTACTCCTGGGAAGCCAGTTCTCCGCCTCGATCTTGTGGCCGGCGGAGTGCGTGCTTCGAGCATATTTATCTTGTGGCTGCAGCGTTCTGGATTTTTATTACAAATCAATTGAAGCATCATTAGCATAATTTATACAAAGCGTTCGCTTAATGAACCTTTTGGCCAGGGGGAGTGCTGGCTGAGACAGTGGTCTTGGGGTTCCCGAGGGAACTATATGGAGTTTACAAGCTCTTGGAGGTGCAGAGTGCAGGAAACCATCTTTACTTGGTTTATTTTGTGAGGCTTTTCTCTGAGTGTGTAATCTCTTGCAGTTAGTCGGCGTCTGGGTCCTCCATGGCCGCCGCCTAATCACGATCATCAGTCAAACGGCAAATCCGATCCGCCGCTCCAACGAACGATCCAAATCCGCCGCTCCAACGGCGCCCTGACACGTTGACTCGCCTGTCTGAGATGCCAGTCTTCCTGGGGACTTGGAGACAGAGGTGGAGCTGGAGTCGGAGTTCCCGTGCAGGCCCAAGCCCAAAATAGTCGTCTGGTATCGTGAACGGCGATCGGTCACGTAGCGGCAGAGGTGCCGAGTCAGGGGAGTGGAATCAGGGGCGTCGGAGGGAACGGGGACTCGGGAGTGATCGGAGGTGGAGCTGGCGAGATCCGTGGCCAAATGTAGCGCCAATTGCTACGCATTTGCGAGCAGCGAGGCGCCTATAACAAATGCCAATCGTGTCGCGGACGACGCCAGCGATATTTAATTGTTTCTGCGGCGACAACTTATCGGGGAATTCCGATCGGAATTTTTAATTTCTGCAAGGTCTGCCTGCAGTGGCCAGTCCTCAGTCTTGGCTGGATTTCGATCCCCTCAACATCCCGCCCCCCTCTGATGAGTGTCACTGCAGAATGTGCCTGCTGCCGCTGCTGCTTTATGCAAATATGAGAGACGGACAAAGAGCGAGGCCAGCATCTGAAAAGTTGGCCAACTGTAATTACCTCTGCAACTTTTTCACACCTGTTCAAACAAGTTAATTAACAGCTCGCAAAACTACTTATTAAAATACAACAAAAAGCACAAAATACAAGAGAAAAGAAAAGGAAACAACGGACGCAGCAGCCTATGGGAAAGTTTCTAATTAAATGATTGTCATCTCAACTGGGCAGCGGGCAGAGTGGACAAATGGACGCTGACCACCGAGGAGGAGCCGTGGCAGCGGCATAGTATTATTTCCAGCTGGGAGTCGGAGTCTGAAACTCCGAGATTGTAGTGCAAACTTTTGTCATTATGCAGGCAGAATGCGCGAAACAAAACAAACAAAAAAAAAATATATAAAAAAGCATGCTAGACAACCGACCGGCTGAAATTATTAGCAAAGATGAGGGGCAGATGGTCAGCAGTCCAGCAGTCCAGGTTTTGCATAATCCCAGCACTGGGAGAAACAGTAAGGGTGCTCAAGAGTAGATTTCTAAGTAAATTAAATAATTATACAAGGAAAAAAACTATACAAAAAACTATTAAATAAATATAGATCCAATTTAATTACTTGTACAATTATTTAAATATTTTCCCGTGCACTCAGTGGCCCCCTCAATGAGGTCATCAGCACCATGGTCCCATACATCATCTGCAATATAGCAATCTCCCCCTCACTGAACCCATAATATCCACTCCAAAACAGAGTGTGAAAAAAGAATGCTTAAAAAAGTGGCTTTGCCTTGGTGGCTGGCCACCAATTTGGCGACAAAAAATTAACAGAGTTTTTTTTTCGTAGAGGTTTCGGTGCCGTGTGTTTGCCATTCAATTAATATAACTAATGAAAAAGCTGCTAACTTTGGCCAGGCAACTGGAAACTGCCAGGCGAACGCCGCGGCGTCTCAATTAAGCCGAAAATCTCGCATCTCGGTCTTGGATCCGCCGCGTAATGAAGTTGCTCCACGACCCGGAGTGGCTTGCTCTTTAAGGATTGGCGATTGGATTTATGATGGAGCTGAGAGCTGAGAGTGTGGGGGATAAAATGTCAATCTTGTAGATGTAGATTAGTCAGCGCCAGCTGGATGCCGAAGTCGCAGTCGAAGCCAAAGCCGAAGCCTTGACCGCTCCGCTTGATTGGAACAAGCTGCAAAATGCCAGACAACCAATACCAAAATGTCAACTAAAGACAGAAAACTCTTGACAAAAAAAGAGAAAATTAAGCTGGAATTATATGTAGATTTTTTAGAGAGAAATTCAGGCAAGATTTTAAGGTTTAAATACTAGAAACTTGGACCACAAAATACAGAAAACAGTATTGAATATTTCGAGGAATCAAAACAAGTTTATTTTAATGTTAAATATATTTTTAAGTATAAATTCCTTTTCCAAAAAGACACAGATATTTAGTTCATAAATTTGCACTCAAAATACTTTCTGGAATTTAATTTAAGCACCTTTTTTTCTTGTTTTAAAAGCCAATTGAATTCGGCAATAACCTAACCATGACCTCCCTAACAAGTCTTCTTACCCTTGACCTTTACCTAGTGTCCCTCCTGTCGCTACTAGGACCAGCTTCATGCAAATGTCCTGCCGCCGTGTTCACTTTCTATTCATTAGGCTAAAAGCCAGGAAGCCAGGAAATCGATGCATTTCGAATGGACTTGGACTTGGCGGCGACTTCATTAAGCGGCCTTTTCGATTGCAGTTTGCCGGCGCGCCAAAGCGAAACTTTTTCCAATGTTTTCCCCATGTTTCGAGTGGGTGGATGGTGGCTGGATGTTCGATTTCATTTGCCAGGAGTCGGGGATGGCAGGGGGAAAAAAAAACAGCGAAAGGCGAGTCCCAAAAAAAGGGTTAAAAAAGCAATAAATAAAACAAGTGGCAGCCACGGCGACAGCAACGATATTTGGTGAGTTAGGAGTTTTGGCCGAGCCAGGCAGGAGGAAGGGGATTCCCAGAATCCTGTGACAGGCAAATCGCCAAACGAATACCGTGGGGGATGCTGTGTATCCCTCACTCCTGGCCCAACCCCTTCCCTTGTGTGTGGCATTTTCATTTTGTAAATTTGTTTTGCTTGTTCCGTTTGGCTTCATTTCCGTTTCCGCCGCCAGCTTTCTCGATTTCCATTTGCCAGAAAGTGAATGTCCTGCCGCCACACCCTTTCAACCCCGTCCCATCGAACGCTGCCTGTCGATAAGAAAGTGCGTGTAAAAAGGGTTCCAGCTCCAGCTTCAGCTCTAGCTCCAGCTCCTTCTTGGCTGCATAAATTTGAATTATAATACTGCAGCCCAGCCAAGGACTCCACGGACTGGCCAGGACTCTCCTGGCCTGCAATTTGTGTGCGGAATATGTTCCGGCATATATTATGGAGATTTCGCTATCCCCTTCCGAGCCAATCCGATCCGATCCGATGACTTCTGCCAATGCATGATATACTCGCACATATCCGAGTGGGGATTTGCCTAAATCAAAAGTGCGTGCTCTTGAATTTATCAAAGGTGGTGCCTGGTGCCTGGACCAGCCAAGGATTCATCCTTGCTCCTTTGTGTTTTCTTTCTTCCCTTCTCTTATTTTTTTTTGTGGTATTTTTTTTTTTATTTTTGTTTGCCGTCTGCGGTTGCGAGCTTGTTTGTTTGGCAAGCGCCGTGATTTATGGCTCAAAGTTTCGGGCAGCGCGTGCCAAGTCCCCGGATTAGGAAAACTGCCCCGGAATCCGCACAAATTGCTGGTCGAAATAATACAGAAAAAAAGTAAAATGGAATAGAAAAACTATGCTCAGACTTTCGGAGAGTGCAAAACATGACACTCGGCGTTTATGTTAATCACCTGCCCGAAAGCCCGAGCAGCTGCAGCCAATCTCCGTGGCATCATCATCTCCATCGCCATCTCCATTGGCATTGCTATCTCCTCCTGCAGCATGGACTCCGACTCCTACTCCTCCTGCGATGTTCTACAGCCATGTTGACAATGACAAATACGCACACGAGTCCGCAAAACCACTTCATGTATTCGTATATGCATATGTGCACTGGGAGGAAATATAGGAGCAAAAATAAAGGAGGTATTTAGCCTTTGAAAATAATAAAAGTACTTGCCTTGCTTCCTTTTCATAAAAGAATATTTATTGCATAAATAGAACCAGAAATTCTCAAGTCTGACTTAAATAGGCGCTAGTGTCGATCATATTCCAGAGTCCACTGATGAGTGTCTCGATGGTAAGAGACCGAAACGCGTCTGAATAACTCACTATATATAAAAGATCTGTGTGTGATCTTGGCATATAATCGAGTCTTAACTTACGTATGAGAAGTTATGCCGATTATGACCTCGAGTAAGCTAGAACTCCTAACATATGTTAAATATAAATATAAAATATAATTACAAACAAATTCTCTTTGCTCTGAAACCTTAGAGGGAAGATTGAACTATTATTTAACATAATTTTTGTGAGAAAATTTATTTAAAATTAACCTTTATTTTTGAAGTTTCTAGATTTATTTCCTGTGCATTATCCCAGAGACACATTTGCACTTTTTGGCTAGCAGGAAAAGTGCAGCTAATGAGTTGAATTGAACATCGCTCGGGAACTCATTAAACCAGCCAGTTGTAGCTGTGAGCTGCGAGATAATGATGAATTTCCATAAGTCGCCGCAACAGAACGCAACCCAGCCATTAATCTTGCCCGGAGACATGGACCAGGAACGGGAACGGGATGAGGATGAGGATGAGGATGAGGTTGGTTTAGGATGTGGCATAGTGTCTGGGATTTTCTCCTTAACTATATATGCTGTGGACTCAGATGGGAACCGCGAACCGAGGACTGGGACTCTGGCTGCCCGCTGTTGTGTTGACATGCGTATGCGTTGTTAATTGCGAAAAAAAGGATTACCAGCACAGACGGCGACTCCGACTCGGGGATTACATGTCAGCGTTTAGAAAGTTTAATTTTGCCAATAGCTCTTGAGATTAGCATACGAAGAAGAAGGTGGGATGGGATGGGGAGTCCATAAAAGGTGACATAAAAAGGGTTTTAAAGGAGTTAAGATGGAAACTAATGAAGGAAAACATTTTTAAATTGAAGAAAGAATATTTAAAAGCTTAAGAAACAAGGAATATTTAGATATAACATTTCATTCAATCAAATTTCCACTTAAATAAATAAAATACCAGAGGAAATATATATTATTTTCGTGTAACCAACCTTGTTCTCCATTTTAAATGCATTTCAATATATTCGGAATGGTCTTCCTATTTCTTCACAGACCCACTTCAGCCATATGGAGGTATATATAAAATTGCACCCTTGAAAGTACCTCCATGAGGCTGCCTTTAATTAGTGCCAATATGAATGGGATTATCGACAGGGTTCCCAGCAGCGCCTTTGGGCGATCAACCCCGTCCGAACTCTCCGGCAACCCACATAATCCGCTTCATATTGGCCACAACGAATGTAATCGGGTTTCGGTAACTCTAGCCAATTCCATCGATAACACATCGCCGGACTCCTGTCCTAATCCTACCCACTCCCGAGCTCCTTCTTCGCATCGTGTTGGGTTTAAATTTCCCAACGAGGACGACTCTGACAGGACCTTTTTGCCGTCTGACATTGCGGAGCACAATGCGAGTGCACCCGCCCTGCGATAATTAGTAGACAGGCCCATTTAGAGGTTGCCCTTTTCGAGGACAAGGACCGAAAGGAGGGCAAGGAAGGGATCCTTCTATAGCCTGGCGCGATGACCATTTCGGTCACGACATAAATCGTGCGTCGGAGCGTCGTTTGCAATTAGCAGCGTTACGTTGTCGAACTCTTAATCAAAAGTATTGAGACCCGAACATTTTCGGTCCTTTTATTACCCGCACACACACACTGGCACACACTCCTTACCCACACACACACACACACTCAGCTGGCGGAAGAGCAACAACAAGCATGCGGATGTCCTCTGACACTTCCTGTTTTTCTTATTCACTGATTTTTATTCGCTGTTTGAGGATACGCAAATGACCCATTTGGGGGATGTTATTACAGCAGCGTCGGCGACGAAGTCGTTGATGTTGCTCCTTTGCCGCCGCCCCCTTTTGCCACCCTGCGTCCTTGCCGGGACATGAAGCTTGAGCTTTGGGCTTGGCATAACGGCACATGCCAAATGGCCACATAAAAAGGATAAAGAAATTATTTTCACATTGAATACAAGAGCGCACTGGCATCGGGATAAGAGAGATAAGGCGGGAAGGCGAGGTCCTGTATATATAGGCTATATAGACGGGGATCTCGGCTAAAACCATTCATGTAATTTTTACAGCGACTTCCTCGCCCTTTTCTGGCGCCTTTAGACCTTTTTTTGTATTATTATTTGCACTGCGAGAAAAGCCAGGAAGATGAATAATCTCGCAGGGTCTATGATGTATTTCTTAATAGTTTGCTTGGTGTTGCTGCTGTTATTATTGTTGTAAATTATATTGTTGTTATTGTTATTGTTCTTATTGTTATTGTTATTATTGTTGTGGTGGCATTGTTGCGGTCGGAGGTTGCGCCACGTGGCGCCCGTCGCCGTCGCAGTCAATGCGAAAAATTGCAACGCGTGCCAATAATTAAGTCGTCTTCTTCGTCGTCGTCGTCGTCCTCGTCGTCAACCTTCTTGGAGTTCCAGGGTCTCTGGGTCTTTGGTCTTGCAAATCAGCAGAGGAATCAACCCTTCTTCAGCCTTTCATGGCATCAAATTGCAGGCCTCGGCTGCAGTTGGTGTCCTTTTGTTATCCCAGGTTATTCACAGAGTGTCCTTCTGGCCATTGTGAGCTTACAGCCATTGTGGTGGCCGCCGTTAAATTTTTGGATACGCCCTTTGTTGTTGCCTGCGCTTTTGTCTGGGGCATTCTAAAATTAAATGCACAAAAGGCGGATTTTATTTCATCAACAAAACGCAAACGAGAAACGAGAAACGGGAAACGGCAGCTTCTGTTGTTTGTTAAAGGCATTCGCCCACGCAACGCAGCAGCAGTAACAGCAGCAGCAACAACAGCAATAAAAGCGACAACAACAATGGCACAACACCAACAAGTAGCGGCAGAAGGAGACATTTTTTTATGCTCAATGCTCAGTGAGCAAAACCCACCGCTCCTCAGCCTGCTCCTGCCTCTCTATGTCCTTTGGTGCAGATGGAAAAATTTGGCTGTATTTATTTTTAATATCTAAAGAATATTTCGGGGTTAGATATTGAGAAAATTCTTATCAGTATGCATTGTAAATTTATTTAAATATTTTTTAGCTTAATTTAGAGCTCAGTCTTTTGTCCCTAATAATTCCAATCCTTCTTTTGCAACCTTATAAAAATTGCTAAAGGATTTTAAAACCTTCTTATTTTCTTTCCATTAATCCCTGAATTTTTTCTCAGTGTCCTAGTCTTCCTGGCAGCCGCCAGAGGCAGATACCAGATCCCAGATCCCCGTACCCAGGAACCCAGGACCCCGAGAACCCTTCACCTCAGCCTCCGCTCGCAACAACAATTCTAGAAACAGACGTTCCACTCAACGCAGCTGAGTCCACCGCTCCGCTCCCTTTGCTCCTCCCCTTGAGTTTTCCCCGGCTTTCCCTCGAATTTCCCCTCAGAATTTTCACAAAGGTAGAAAGAGAGACCGTCGCTGGGTAACTGAAAACTGCGAACTGAAAACAGAAAACTGCTGCGCTTTGCATTGTTTTCATTTCGGACCTCAGTGGCGAGGGGATTTTCCATTGGGTTTATTTATTTTTCATACCCCGACCTGCCAGCCCGCCCTTCCTCTTCCGTCGAAAGTGAGTGCATTCTCTCCTTTTGTGTCCTGGAGGGGAATTTGAATTTGGATTCCGTTTGGCTCGCCTTTGGGGCAAAAAACAAACATACGCTAAATGTGCCTGGGCCGGTGATAAATCGCTGCTTATGCAATCGAGTGTTGGCAGATTGGCTCGAGTGGCCAAGTGAAAGAGGCTGCTCTGTGGGCCACTTCCTCAAGTATTGTATTTCCGGCACCAGGTGCTGCCACTCAATATGGGAGTGCACTGGGGGAAAATCTGGCAACGGAAGGATAAGGATTTTTAATTAAAAGTTTATTAATAAAGAAAGAAATGCAGCTTTTCTTTTGAATGCATTAAAGAAAGTTTCTAGGTCTAGGGTTATATATTATGTAGATTCTTTTTTAAATATTTGTAAGCTTGAAAACATTTCTTAAACACCTAAAAATAAGGTATATTATCCCAAGAAACGTTTGCCAGTTGTTTTGACAGTCTAAAACCATTAATTACATTTCAAAGAAGCCCATTCCCTATACTTTTTCCCAAGTGTATTTCCAATAATACCCTCTCCTAGGGATCCCACTCATAGCAGTTCCACTCGCCAGCCGAAACTTTCGGCTGCCGGGAGCACTTAAGTAATTGTAACTACTTGCCCTGACTGATATTGCCTATTTCACAAATTATTATGAGGCCCATTTGGAGGCACATTCCCCTTGCCATTATCCTCGTCCACGTCCTCCCCCTCCTTCTCCGGAAAATCCCCAGAGCAGGAGATGTTGTTGTTACGCCTGTTGTTTAACGGCTTGATGCCAAAAAAGCGACGCCAACTACGCTATGAGCCTCATCGCATTCAATTATTTCGGCATTGTGCGCCATTCCCGCGTCGCTCTGTCTGTGCTGTCTGTTATCCAACTCTCTCTGTAAAAAAAGAGACCAAGGAAAAGCTTAATAGAAGGTACCGACCATAGGATACCCGGTTTTTCGTAAATGGAGCATAAAACCTACTTTCAGGCCTTGTATTTCGGAGCTTGTTTCTAATAGAAAATACTCTCAGACTTCCTATTAACAGGGTAACAAAACAGAAACCCTCCCGGCTGATAGTGGGTGGAAGTGGCTGCCCCAGTGGGCGGTGGGAAGGGCAAGGCCAAAGGTTGAATTGCTGCTCGGTGCGTACGCCGGAGTTTAATCTTATCGGCCGGCTAAGATCGCTCCGAGCCCGGGTCCAGAACTACTTCATTTAACTCCGGCACCAGCACCGGCTCCGGTACTTCCCCCTTCTGCCCACGAGTATCTTTTCCCCGTGAGTGCGGCAGCGTATTGCATAATTTCACAATTTTCCATTTGATGCTCGTTTTGCGCCGCCACCGCCACCGCCGTCGAGATGTTTGTCTAATCAACTGTCATTTGTTTGACGTTTCCCTCAGGGAAGACGACAACGACAGCGACAAGTCCGGAGAGGATGAGAGGTTGGGAATCGGACTGGGAATGCGAATGCCAGCCACTGAGGGAAAAAGGTGGGTTTAGAAGGGGAGTAGAAATATTTAACTAAATAAGCTTACAGTGAATATATGAAAAATAAATAAGGAAAGACTTTGTTAATGTGTTTCTTGATTTTAAAAATATATAATATATAGTGTCTGAAGTCTGGAACTCATTGCATTTTTTTCCAGTGCATAGGCTTGATATTTAGGATGAGGATGAGTATTTCGGATGAGTCTGAGACCCAAAACGCACCAGGACGCAGTGCACGGCTTCGTCGTCGTCGTCGGCGGCGGCGGCACTCTTGTTGATTGCTGCGGGGTGTGTGATGGCCCTGTGCGGCGTCCAGGGGTTAAGGGGTGCCTGGAAAAAAAAAAAAGTTAAAAGCCAAGAGAGTGTGCCTCATCCCCCTCGTGGCAACGGCAATGGCAATCCAGTGACAATGACGGCAAAACGTAAACGCAAAGCCAAATGTTGTTTTCAGTGAATTTGATGACTTTTATGGGCGCCGAGACAAGAGATCAGGCGTTTAAGATGGCCACGGGGTTGCCCTGCCCGTTGAGCCCCTTCCGGATCCGCTTTTATGCCGCTCTTACTGTTGCTGTTAGATGTGTGTTTGCCATTGTTTGCCTTTGTTTGCTTGCTGTTGGCCAGGGCAATTGGCTTAAGGCGCTTAAAATGATTTCTAATTAGCCGGAAGTGGGCATAAAAAATAGCAGATAGGGTGGAAGCACTTGTTTACCTGCCAGGGAATGGGTGTTTTCGTGGGGCTTAAAAAGCCATTGATGGAATGGGATTTTAGTGACACATTTTGGTAGTTGCTATAGGGAAATTAGCCAAGTTTAAATGGGGAATATAACTTAGGGATTTTATTTATTCACCATTACTTATTAAATAAAGTCAAGTTAGGAGTTATCTTCTAAAAATCAAATACAAAAGGAAACTATATATCAAATTAATGATATTTTCCACAAGATCTTCAAATAATGAATCAAATAATATATCCACCGATTTATTCCCACACTTGACTAAATAAATTACAAATCCTTTACATTTACATGACGCGCATTTGTCGCCGCTCCTCAGACTCCGCTCATTAGCGGTCCGAACGTGATGAGATCTGGCGCTCGGCCCTCGTCGAATCGTGGCACATAAATTCCAATTATGTCAAATGTAATATTTTAATAAACACTTTCGCGAAGGCCGAGAAAGGGAAAGAGAAAAGTGGCTGAGAGAGGAGAGACCATAAATCTCGTGGCTCTCGACGACGTCAGAACGGGCGAGCGGGGCAATTAATTAACGCCTCATTAAAACCAACCCAAGCGACCCAGACTGGCCAAAAAAAAAAGTAAAATAAGGAAAAAGTTTACCCAAAACGCTGGCTGCTCGAATGTGTGGGAAAATGCCGGCCACTGCTGGCTGATGAGCTTTGTGTTTGCCAACCCATTTGGGCCAATCTCTATCTGGGCTCCTCTCACCTGACAGCTAACGGTTGGAATGGTAACACTAGGTAGCAGGGGGGATCTTGAACTTGCCTATTACGTACAAAAATATATATTATTGTAAGGGAAGTAGAAAAGAAATTACAATATTTTTATTTACATATTTCTGGCTGGAACTCATTAAATTAAAATGTAATAAAAGGAAGGAGGTAAGTTTAAGGTAAGGGTATATTTTATAACCGTTAAAAACCTTCTTAATTTTACTAGAATATCCCCAATTAAATCTAGCTTCCTGCTGGCTAGTGTAACTACCAGAAGATCACTCTATTTCAGCTCCATTTCAGCTCCGGTTCAGATTCGGATGCAGGCCTGGCCACGGACGACTTATCGATGGCTCAATCAGTCCGGCTGACTGGCTCACATAATGGCTTGATAAAGAGTTGGCAGGGAGCACCTCAATCCACCTCCCCTCCCCCGGCTAACTCCCAGTTGTAACATTGAAAATCAGCTCAAATTGCCATTAAGATTTTTCGTGCTGGCAAAGGTAGATAGCGCAGAGGACATGGCACCAGGACTCGCACTCTCTCTCTCTGTCGGCAGGATAATGCAAAATGAAGTTGTTTTGTTGTTGGCCAGGATTGGTTCGGTTTCGGCTTCAAAGGGTTGCTGGAACCCCAACTCCCAGGATTTCTGGATTCCCAGGGGCGACATTTTGCGTTTTGGTTTATGCGTCAAAGCCAAAGCCCAAGCCACGGCAAAAGGAGCCGTCATTGTCTTGGGTTTCCTTTCGCATTTCCCCATTTCCATTGCCTTTTTCCGCTTCTCAAGGGTTCCCTTCTCCGCTTTTTTTTTATGATTTCCATGGATAAAAAATTGCATTTTTAATTATCAGCTACGCGCCCGCAGGTTAGAAAACTAATTCCAAAGCAACCCCGAGATGCGAAGACTTCGTCGAGCTGTCTTTCGCCTTGAATTATATC
>JAEIIF010055222.1:0-15106 GCA_018874455.1 Drosophila trapezifrons
ATAGATATTCCTTAGCAATGGCCTTAAAGGCTATTTGTATAAAAAATTTTACTTTTTTATCTTCTTACATATTATTTAACTTGTTCGCCTGGCAACTTCCGCTAATAAAGTGATGGACAAAACATAAAGTGATGGAAAGAAAAAACCATCGATAGAGAGAAAAAACAATCGAATTTCACGATGGTTTGAGACAATCGATACTATCGATGTTTCCATCGACTGTTCTCCAGCTGTAGTCCGTCTGCCTGTCTGTCCGTCTGTCTGTCCGTCTGTCAGTCTGTCAGTCTGTCTGTCCGTTGCTACACAAACTAGTCTCTCAATATAAAATATATTAAAAATGTACATACTTTGTGTTTTTTTTTAATTTGACCCAATTGGATTGCTTTTCAATGATCCAATTGCAAACTGTGAAGGTATAGAAACTTCGGTTTACCAAAGTTAGCTTCCTTTCTTGCTTTCTGATTAAAATCAACACAATAATGATATTTCTGGTGTCCAAATAAGTGCACAGTCTTTAATAATTTGAAGAAACCACAAGATGCTGTGTACAAGTGGCTATGATGACTATCACACGTCCGTGATGTCCTTACACGTGTAACGAATTTAAGGAAAGTTCCCCACACCCACAGTAAGAATTCAGGAAAGTCAAAGAATATTCAAGAGTTCCCATAAATGTTTCAGTAGCTGACGCCACATGTGTGTGGATCATAAAAAAAAAAAACGAAAAAGAAAGCCAACTTTGGGTAGCCATAGTTTGAATACCCTTTCCAAGCTATTAAATTACTGTAGTAATTTTAATCAGATTTTAGAAAAATTTTAAAGTGATTTTTTAATCTCTCAGAATATTTATATATGTTCTTATATTATTTATTTATATATATATTTTTATGTATTCGTCCGATTTTTATAAAATGTGTGCCGGAATTCTGAAAATGAAAGCTATATCTCGGAGTAGATAAAAATATGTAAATTGATATAAATATAATAATATTTGAAGGTAATGTATTTTCAAATAATTTTTTCCTATGAGAGCTATATATTATATATGCTTCTGTTCCGACTTATACACCATATCTACTGGAAAGTTTTATTCAAATAGCTCTAGAACTGCGAGAGACTAGTTTGTCTACAAACGGACAGGCGGACAAAGGGACAGACGGACAGACGGACATGGCTAGACCTACCATTCTGACTCCTTCATTGCGTTGCAAACGTCTGACTAAATCCATAACCCCCTTCAAGGGTATTAAGATAACGGAGGCCATAGGTATGGTATCAAACGGAATATTCTATACATGTATGTATTTTATGGCTGGGGCTCTGCCATTTATTTCAGTTGGTTGGCTTTGGAGCACGATTTGCATTTCCCCATGCACTTATCTAAAATGCATTTATAGTATGGCCGGGGCCTGCGAAAATATTTAATATCCAAAGGGCTTTAACTCACTGGCATTGACATTGACTTTGACCTCGCGTATCGATGGCGCCGTAATCCTGATAACAATATTGCATCCTCCTTCAAGGGCTCAAACAAGGCGCTAGTTCATAGACTCTAGTGCACGGCAAACACTTCAGAGCATCAGGGCACGATGGGATACAGGCGGAGATGATAACTTTGCCATATGCCTTGGTAATCCACTTGTTATCATATTGTCCTTGGGAAAACTGAGCGGAAAAAAGGCGAATGGAAAGAAAAGTTTAACAGCAGCACGACAAGTTGTGGGGCCAAGAACAAACTTTACATCAAATTCGAGAATTGCAGTTGGTTGGCTTCAGCCAAGCCGAGTTGCCATGACTTACGCAACTTAAGATGAGCTCTGCATCTGTTGCCGGAAATATGACAAACTTTTGTGCAATTCACTCCACTTACGGCCACAAATATTCAGCTTAAAATTCAGCATGTGAAAGACGAATATTTACACAAGAGCTTTTGAAAATAAATATTTTTTATCTAAGAGCTTAAGCAATTAAGGCCTGGAATCCTAAGGGCAAGCATAATAATGTGATTTTATGGTCAATATTTGCGGCGATTTTAACATTTTAGCTTAATGGTTCAATATTAAATGCAAAGTCTTTTGCCAAAACTATAAAAACATATATCTATATACATTTGTGTGTATATCTAAGAGCTGGACTTCTATTTTAAAATAATTAAGCTCCTGCGCAAAGTAAAGAGATGCAGATGCAAACAGTTGACAATTGCATAAACAATTTGTTTTTATAGCCCAGGAGTTAAAGTAATCAATCACTTTGAATATTAAATTAGTGAGTGAATCTATGATGCGAATAATTACATGTTTTTCCTGTTGAGTGGTTGAAATAACTTTAATTTGAATTTAATAACCAACGAACACAGCACCATTTAATTTATTTATTACTACTAACTTCTTTAAATAAGCAGAGATATTTATTTAAAGTCCGCGCTCTGTGTTAATTTAAGTAAATTATTAAGATGTTTATAATCAGTTAATTAGTTCATACATTTCTTTTTTTTTATCAAGGCAGGGCTTAGGGTGAAGCTAAGCAAAACTTTGAGTTTCACTTTATTAAATAGGAAGAGTAATAGTTTATGTGTTAATTGGCATTTCCTCAGAAAGGAGGGCTCAAAGGCTTTCTCATTCTTACTAATTAGGAGCTGTCGAAATTTATTGTTAATTAAAATACGTAGGCTTTCATTTAACTAAGGTTTTGGTTTTCAATTTATTTAAGCATTTTCTTTAAGGTAGGTAAGTCAGGTAGCAGGAAATAAGTCTAGAAGTGGGCCACAAAGGTGTTGGGGTCGATCACTCGGGCCACCTCCCAGGGGTACACGACCGAAGGTCCTGGAATGCGGTTGTAGGCATCTGAAAGGACAAGGAATGTTCACCGATGGGTTGACAGTTGACTGTTGCCAGGAACTATTTGGAATCTGGACTCACCGATTATCTTCTGAATGGCCGTCTGAGCATCCAGCAGCTGGGGCGGTGCGGGGGCGGCACTGACAAGGATCAGGACGATGGCGACGAAGGCGAAGGCGGCGGCAATGAATTTCGACATTTTTCGGTCTTTGGCTTGGGGTTTCGCTTGCTTTTCTTGTGGTTGGTTTGGACTCTAATTGATTCCACAGAGACCACAGCTATTTATACTCCCCGGAGCCGGGATGAATGGGAGCTAGCATCGAGATAAAAAGAGAGCCAAAGCGACGGGATGAGGCAGCTTGTTCCGGAGCAGCTGTTTAGAAATTGGATTTCTTGTTTTGGTTTTCTGGTCGACCAATTCGTACATCGGCGGCGGCATCTGTCTGCGGGATATTTAATCCGCGGAATGTCCGCACTCGAAGCGGGAAAACAAGTTTCGCAAAAGAACAAACGATTCGCTTTGGGAATTCTAAACACATCGAAAGGAAAGCAGAACAATGTAGAATAATTTTTTGGGGAAAAAGTAGATGCAAATGTATTATCTTTTTGACTATTCATATTTTGGGTACAACCTTTACCTTTTACCTTTTAGAAATTTGGGGAAAAGAAATGCCAGAGTTTGGTTTCCTTAAAATAAGTCTGCTGCAATATGCAAGTAATATTTCATATTTATATTTTCTATTTTTTTTTGACAAGAAAGAGTTTGTTTTAATCTTTTTTAAAGTCTTAACAAATTAAATCAAAAGCTCTATCTATATTTAATATTCGTGCAATTTAGAAAAATTATGAAGTTATTTATCCGAAGTATGACTTTTTCTTAAAAGGGTTTTCCATTATCAAACTCAGTGCAAGATTAGTGCTTTAAGATTTTGCTTATCTAGATCTGATTCTTATTTAAGAATACCTTTAAGTGGGTAACAAAACCGTCGAGAGCATGAAGCCAAGTTTATTGAATCACAATCTGGTGTGTTTTTATTTTTTTGAATATATTTGCCATAACATAAATGCTTTGCATATGACAGTTCATTGTACGAATGTGGTGAAAAAATCTCTGTTTATATTTTGTTTTGTTCTGTGATCTTCTTTTTATGTCGTTCCTCAGACGGTTTGGGCATTTCCAACTACCCCAAGAAATGTCGGCCAGATGAAAGGCCAAATACGAGAATCTTTTGGTTATTTGTCGCCATTTGCCGTTGGCTGATGTTGTTGCTGTTGCCGTTTGATGCTGATTTATAAACAAACCTGTTCGCTTAATTTGCCGCTCCGAAGAAAGTAAAATTTTGGTATTTCGTTTGTTTCATAAATTACGTCAACTTGGGAATTTCTTTTATGGCGTGGCGGCAAATTAAAAAATTGGCCGCAAGAAAATATAATCAGAATTCTTAAGGCTTCTTAGGACCATGCCGAGAGCCCAGCGTCTGGCGATGTCTGCATGCGAAAATTGATTGGAATTAGTATATTTTTTTTTTTGGCCGAGGTGGAGGAGCAGCGTTTGTTGTGGCCATGTTTTGTAATCAGTTTAAGACATGTAATGCCAGTGCAGACACGTGCCGCATTGACAGCCTTGTCAAAGACCCCTATAGAAGAAAATACATTTAGATAAGTGCGTGTCTGCCCGGAGGAAACAGTATCCCGGAAAACGGAGGCCGGGCGGAGGCTCCGTCAGACACATGGCAATTGTTGGCCAAAATACGGAAATACCTATTTGCTGGTTGCACCGAACTGGAGTGGGTGGCTAATGAGGCACCCGTTAAGCCTCTTATCGCTACGTTTATGGCCTGTCAGACCGGCAAATAATTGTGATCTATGGAGGCGAACGAGTGCGAGTTCATATTAATAATAATAATACAGCGCCCTTACTTGGGGCTATTCATAAATTTTATATTGTTCGAATTTGTGCACCTACACCCAGGGTCCGTGGAGTACAATGTTGTGTTATGCTAAAAATATTAATATTATAATTATATATAATTATTTGTAAGCCTGTAAAGAAATATGAAATATTTGAACAGCATATAAATAAGGATAATGCAATACTAAGCTCAGAAATGTATGCCACAGAATTTAACACCAAAAAAAGTTTATTACATTTGGGACCTACACTATTTATTTGCATACCTATAAGCACTAATTAAAATTATATTAAATCTATCAAAATATACAATAAAAGACAAGGGATTAATTATCAGTAAAATATTGAGCCGCCAAAAAATATGCAGTGACTGGTACGCACTAAGAACTGAGTATTCTACGGTCGACACCCCTTTTTTATTTGCGTTTTTATCTCGCTTAATTTGGGTCGTGTGCAAATCAGACACACATATGGAAATATATTAGCTTTGGGTATTTAAAGCCCGAGAAAGAACAAAACAAACGAGTGAAAATGGCCAAGTAACAGCTAGGCGTAAACCCCTGGGCTTTTTTAAATTATACGCCAATAAATTAATATTTGTTTCTTTGCTTTTTGGCTGCCCTCCCATGGGATATTGCCAAGAAAACCAAAGATGCTTCAAGTCTTCTTATGTATGGGCTCTTTAATATTTTCCC
The DNA here is from genome assembly GCA_018874455.1 of Drosophila trapezifrons. Lineage (NCBI taxonomy): Eukaryota > Metazoa > Arthropoda > Insecta > Diptera > Drosophilidae > Drosophila > Drosophila trapezifrons. The sequence goes on from JAEIIF010055222.1 coordinate 5,445, forward strand.
TGCTGCTTGTTTGCTTCAAGTTAGCGGCACGCTGCGTATGCGTAATGTATTAAAGGCTTTAAATAAAACTTAAAGTGAATATTTTGTAAATTCAAAACATAAAATTATGACGAGACTTTGGCATCTATGGTAGCTCCAAAATTTGATGAATTTCATATTAATTACGAGAAGCATTAGCGTGCATTGTGGGCTTCAAGTTTCAACAACCAAAAACATTTACAAGGGAAAGCTAAACATCCTCGGGCACTCAGCTAACTCTGCGGCAAGCTTAAATTGAATATAAAGTGAAAAATCCTTTGCGTAAAGATTAATGATAATGCGTAAGTAATTAAGCGTCTTAGTACAGCGTAATTAATACTACATGAGGTTAGAGCTGCCATAAAAATGTGTTCTGTTTAATTAGTATTTTCCCTCTTTTGATGTTGATTAATCGATGAGAATGTCAAGCCATTTATGTCAGACTCCGATTCACTATTTTCTTTAATTTCCCATTAAAGCAACTTGTTTATTTTCCCAGCCAGTTTTGCATTTTAATGGAATTTTTTGTCATTACTCGTTGCTTTGTGATTTGCCGCCCTCCATTTTCGTTAGAAAATATGAAGCTGTAATCGAATTTTTAAAGCTTTTTTTAGCTCACATGCAGCGCACATCATATTAAATACACGTGTCGATATGCTGCTGTAAATTAGATTTATTATCGTGTCAGGAGCGTGCTGATTTGATGGATCAGACTCAGCTGGTAGGTGGAAATCTTATTATTGGAAAGTTAATTTTCTTGGGAACTTTACGCACAGCGTTAACGAAAAAGTTTCCTGCGTAATATCCTCTAGCAAAGCTCCAGGGGCCCAGGCAGGGCAAGCTACATGTCATTTGCATTTACCTGGTCGTTGCCAACTTAGAAATACTTCATTAATTCCTTGTGGTAACTTTGGTCAACAAGATAAGCACCCAAGAATGAAGAAGCCTCTGCCCCTAGAATACTTGCCTTTTACCTTGCGTAAGTCCACAGTTCACGGTTTAATCTAAGCGATTTAAAATTTGTTTGGTCCTGCAACTTTATTCTGCCTATTGAAACATTCTCTCTATCGGAAAAGTTTTGCCCTCGCATTAATGGTAGGAAACTGGGATTTAAACACATGTAAGCAACTAATAAATCAAATCATTTTATTCCATGTTCATGACACAGATATAGACAGCATTTCTCGGAACAAGATAAACCTTTTAGTATTGTGTGGGTACTGTTTTGGTAAATAATCGAATGAAAAATCAAAATCAAACCTTGGCTAGATGCTTCGTGCTACATCTGGAAAAATTTACTAAAGTTTAAGAGTTTAAGAGTGGATGTGCCAATTATGTTAGCTGGTAGACAGGCCTATAATCAGGTATATATATATATATATCCAGTGCATACGAATTGCCTGTCATTTCAACTGCAACACACGTACAAATTAAAAGGTTTAGCAAAGAAATGTCAGGTTTTCTGTCGGAAAACTTGGAATGCTAGCGCTGGGGGTCCTCGACAAACTCATTCAGTTAACAAAGGAAAAAATGCCAAAAATGGAAATTAAAGTGAAAAGACCAAAAGCCAGCATTTACCTTGTGCGCTTCTGGTAATGGCTGTGCAATTCAGTTGATATTTCTGTGAGTGTGATTTTAATTAACAGTCATGCTGGTTGATGACGTACAAGAGCAGCTCCACTATATTTTTCAAATTTTTAATAACATATTACGTTACAGTTTGAAGACTTCAATAAAATATTTCGATATATTTCGATAACACATCGATCTGAGGGCAGATTGAATAGCGCACCAATTATTGTTAATGCATGCATGTAAAATATAAATTAAAATATGCAATTCAATGCAAAATTACTCAGCCCGCAAATTTTACGCCCGTCAATGTCGATAAAATCATATTTGCCTTGAATGTATTGCGGTTGGCAGTGACAATAACGCTTTCTTCACAGCGTAATGAAAAAAACAAGAATATATTTTGCATGGAATTACCTGTGCACCTTTATAAAAATATAAACAATACTTTATCCTTAGTGCTGGGAAATATCGGAATATCTTTTACCCAAAGGTAAAAAAAATAAATAGAAAAAAATATATAATTTTAACTTTATCTCTAACTGAAAACAGACTTTTGGATATGTGTTCATTTTTTTGAATTATTTAACGACTTTTATTCTCTGACTTAATAATTAATTAAGCAGATCAATTTAACTTTAACTATCGCTTAAAATAGAGCCTTTTGCAAGCAGTTGAAACCTTTTTTTGCATTAAAAAGTACAACTTTTGTTAGATAAAGTCTACTAAAAACAAGGTACACACCTAGGAAACCATCCCATCTCTGCTCTCACAGGACTGCGAAGGAAGCTTAAGCCTTCAGCAAGGAGCATATGCTGCCTGTTTGTCTTTCGGATGAGGCGTTCATGCATAATTAATCACTGTGTGACGCCGCCGGGAGTTGAATCGTGTGTGTCAGTTGACATGGCCAGGCTTTTTTATCACTGCCACAGACAACAGGCCGCTATATTTATCTTTTCACTCACTGCCTTTCCGCCGGTGCAATCTCTGGCGTCATAAGCGATTCGGCCCGAGACATGTTAACGGGACGAAGGATAATGCAAGGAGCAGGAGCAAGCAAACATGGGAAAACGATGTTAATGTCAAGTGGGCGCCCGAGCACGTCTTGCTGCGATAATTGTCCACGTAAATCATGCAGAGGAGCAACAGAAAAGGAAATGTTTACGGCATGAAGAAAAAAAATCAAAGTATTACTGCATAGCAGGAAAGCTCTTTGAGCACACCTTTAAAAATAAGAGCAATGAAAGAAATGATTAAATAATTGGTCAACAAATATATTTAAAGCGAAAAGTTATGTAACAGGGAGTAGAAAGAATCTGCAACCCTATGAGCTTTAGGTTCTTTATCAGCATCACCCGGTAGGACGTTCCGTCGTCTTAAACTTTCTTACTTGTTTCTTAACAGGCTGCAAAAACATCGACATTTTCGAATTTTTCGATGTTTTTAATTCTGAACATCGATATATCGGATGTAAATATTGATGTTGTAGGAGCTCTAGTTTCTAAAATACATCTTTATTTATATATATTATTATGATACAGTATTTCTAACGTCCTTGCAGAAATATTTAATTTCAAGCAATTCAAAAGTTGGAATTGTTTTTTTTTCAATGACCCCTAATATTTCTCCCAGTGAATTGACAGGACCTGTTGTCGCATTTCTGAATCATGGCAAGTGACATCCGGAAAATCGTTGGCATTAGCACGGACATTTCCCTTGGTCGCCACATTTCCCGCATAATTGAAATAAATATCAAGCTTGTGTCATCCTCGGGGCTTTTGGCCAAACGGAAAAGTGGTGAGGTGGCACTTTATTGAAATGTGTTTGCTTATTTGAAGACAAACACCAGCGAAGTGGCAGTGGCGTTTGTACTGGGAATTGATTTTAATGGCAATATTTACATTTGAGTAATACTCCGGCATTTTGGGGACTTTTTGGCCATTGGAAATTGAAAAAGCCAGACTAAGTGCTGCCGTGTATTTGCCATTTTACGTAAAAACGTAAAGAGAGGGGAAGAACAAAGTGTTGAATGGTTGATGTTAAAATGAAAGAAGGCATTTCTCAAATTAATGCGAACAACAACAGCGGGTGGAAAAATTATGCAAATCACGTAATTTTTATTTCCGCCGTGTTGAAAAGTCAGGACGACACGGTTATTGTTTCAAGCTGATGCCAGAGCAGGGGGAGGTTTTTTTTGTATTTTTTTGCCCAGTTTTATTGCAAACACGCGCTTAGGTAGGTTTTTTGCCGAAATATACTTGAGTTTATGAGGGGTTTTCATGGTTTTACAGCTATTTTATGTGATATCTTGGGAAATATTTAAAGTACACTAGCTATTTTGCAAGCCCTTTCTTTAAAAAACCAAATTAAAGTAGTAAGTACGCATCACGCTCTTCTTATTTTTTCAAATTCACCGCCAAACAGGCATCGCCGCTATCGTTATCGATTGTTATCGCACATGCGCAGGAGTATCGATAGGCGAACAGCTGGGCGCTGTGTATATATCCAATATGGCTGCAAGTAAAAAATTTTAACGCTGCGGGAAAAAAATCGGAAAAAATGCATCTTGCATTGAAATTCTAAATTCTGCTAAACAAACAAATGCAATTAGTGTAAACAAGACACTGGCGAATACGAAAACACTGGAATATCGTGTGCGCGTTAAGAAATCGGTGCGAAAAAGAGAAAAACGTAAAAATACGCCGGTGGCCCCGCCAAAAAAAAAGCGACTCCCCCCTTCCACTTTGTGCAAAGCAATTTGTCTCTTCGAGAAAAGTAAAAAAAATAAAATACAAGCGTGATGGAGGCAGACATAACGCCCGTGGCAGAAACTAATGGAACCACCGGGATTAGTCCAGAGCTGCGTGAAGGAGGGCAGGAGAATGCTCAGGGAATCCCGGAGCAACAGCAACAGGAGAGCGTTAAATCCCTGGATGGCGGCGTCACTGGCGCTGTGGGCGGGATTATAGATTACCTAGAGGTGAGTTCTGAGACTTAAAGACCGGTTAAAAAACCGCACACTTCACGGCTGATTACTTTTACTTTGCAGGATGAAGCCAGTGCAGCGGGCGGAAGGCCAGGAACAACTGGAAATCACGGAACTGAGGCGGAATACCTCGACGAAGAAGTGCCGGGAGAGGAGGAGAAGCAAGGCGAAGGATTAAGCGGTCCGGAGGAGGCAGAAAACGCCAAGACAGGAGCTCAGGACACAAGCAATAACGAGGAACCGGAGCCAACTGAAGCTGCCGACGGCGGCGATGCTCAGCTAAAAGCTGGAGACCATGGTGAAAAAGAAGCTGAAGATGGTGCAGAAGCTGAGGATAAAGACGGAGAAGGAGTCACCGGAGGGGAGGAAGAAGAAGGGATTACAAAAAAGGGTGTTGAAGTAGCCGCCGGAGAAGAAGGAGACGACGACGAAGCCGCAAAAGGAGAAGAAGATGCCAAACTCGAAGGTGAAGATGGAGCTGCAGAGGAAGCAGAAGAAGGCGATGATGAAGGGGAAGATGCCGACGAAGAAGAAGAAGATGGAACTGAAGACCCCACCGAAGAGGGAGAAGAAGCTCTGGAGCCCGAGGCCACCGACGAAGAGGGCGAACTGATCACCGGCGATGAGCCCGGCGAACTGGCCGAAGGTGAGGCCGCAGCAGCTCCCAGTCGCGAGCGGAAGAAGGAGGAGGTGGTGGACGAGAACCAGTGCCGCGTCTGCACCAGCAAGGAGGATCTAGTCGGCCTGTTCAAGAAGCAAATCGATGCCACGCCCGCGGACATGCTGCTGGTCATCTGCCCCAGTGTCTCGATTCTGCCCAAGGACTTCATGCCCCAGTTCATATGCACTAAATGCCTGGACAGCCTCACCATTGCCATACAGCTGCGAAAGCAGCTGGAGACCACGGACCAGGATCTGCGCAAGCGCTTGTCCAGAAGCAAGAACAAAGTGCGGAGGCCCCGCGGCTATGTGGTCATCGATGCACCAGTGACAGATTCCAGCGAAGATGAGGAGGAGCTCGACGATGAGTTCAAGGTATCCGATGTGGGCGGATCGACTAGTGCGGATAGCGATTCCGTTGACTCCGATGCCAGTACGCAAAAGAAGGAGAAAAAGAAGCCTGGACGTCCGGGACGTCCTCGAAAGACACCGTTGAAGAGGAGTAAAGAGGACGATGACGACGAATCACCACCCAGTGTCCCGAAGAAGAAGTATACAGCCACGCCGACAGCGTCCGTCGGCCCCTTTGAGTGCGAACACTGCGATCTGACCTTCTCCCGCAAGCAATCCTATGTGCTGCACCGCAAAACCCACGAACGGACGGAACACACTTGCCAAATCTGCGGCAAGAAGTTTAAGGTGGAGTGGGCCTACAAGACGCACATGGAGCGGCACGAACAGGAGCGTGCGCAGTTCCGCTGTGAGCTGTGCTCCCAGGTATTCCGACTACGGGCAGAACTCAAGCGCCATATGGCCGTCAAGCACGATGAGCATGGCTTCATCTACGAGTGCAAGCGCTGCCAGAGGACATTCCTTACATCGCAGCGGTTACAGCGCCACCAAGCCATCGGCTGCCAGCGGCCAAGGGAGGAGGTGCGGATCAAGGAGGAGCCACGGATCAAGATGGAGCCACGCATAAGGGACGAGCCACGCATCAGCCATTCCCATGCCCACGGCCATGGCCATGGAAACCACGGCAAACGACGCCCAGGCGAGGGTCGAGATCTATTCAAGGCCGTCGCCCCACCAACCACCACTTACTGGAGCGATAGCTTCTCGGACTAGGATTGCGGAACGGAGTTTTAATCAACGATTTTGCGTTACCCTCTAGATGTAAGAAGAAAGTGCAAATAAATCACATTTGTAATAAATACAAAGTAAGATAGGCGGACACAAAATGATGTTTAAATACACACTTCTAACTAAGTGGATAAGTATAAAAGATAATCAAATAAATACTACGATTTATGGTACATTCTGCGTTGCGTTGCTAATATTAAATGTCTTTAGCTGGAGTAACTTGGATTAAAATTAAAGTATTTAAAACTTTGTCTGGACTTGGTCCAATTCACTTAACACGAACTTTGCTCCGAAGCTAACTAACTTTGCAGCAACTATTTGGCTTCCTCTCGTAGACCATTATCTCAGAGTTTCATAGCAGCCTTCTCTCTTTAAAGTGTAATAACATTTGCCCCATAAATTGTGCTAATGAAAGTCCAGATTATTAGAGGGATGATCCCCAGGAGGGGGAGAAAAAACATGAACATGAAAATGGTGCTTCAGAGCGACCATTATGCCGTAATGCGAAGCAGCTTTTTGAACCAAAATTGTGGCTATTTCACCCATTTAAGCATTTTAGTCGGTCGCACCAGCTTTGTGCAGTTAAATTGCAGCATTTAATGCTCATTAGAGGACGACAAACTGCACTGCAGCACAATCATGACCACAATTTAGCCGGCTGATGGTTATATTTCTGCTGGGGGGAAACCCAGAACAACAAGAGCTCAACTGGAGGGATTACAGTTCCCCCACACACCACAAAACCAGCCATGTGGAGGACCTGCAGTGAATCGTGGATTACTTGCATATATGCAGGGCATGACATAAATTAATTTCGATTTATTAACAGCAAGGATCCATATTTGATGGCTTTATTCCAGGAGGTTACAAATCTAGTTGCCTGATATCAAACAATTAAATTAAATGAATATGCGATGCAGTATCTCTCAACCCACGAATATATGGAATACAAATATACTTTTCCCTGCATATTATATTACTTATTTCATGTCTCTATTTGTTCTCTGAACAAAGAAATTAATTGGTACTTTTTTGTAGTTTGTTCTTTCTTTGTATTATATTTATTTTTATTACGGGGGAATATTGCAAGACGTGTTTATATTTAATTTATTTATCCCAATTTATTAAATCGTTTAGCCCAAATTTAAGAACGTAAAATCGACGAATTTAAAAGACCAAGTCGCGTATTGAAGGATATCTGAACCAATGCTAATGGTCAGTATTCATATTGAATTTTTATATATTTACAAAAGCAGTTAGTAACCAGAAATTCGAATTTCTGGGAATGCCTGTTGCAAGATTTATGGATTACATCTCTATTTCTGCTGGTGCTGCTGCTGCTGTTGCCATTCGTGCGTCAACAAATCCCATCAGAAGTGGTGGATGGAGTGGTAGGTGGGCAGGTGATATGACACCGAGGAGTGGTGGGCGATCAGGGGAGCGTGGGCAATGAGCGGTGCATGCGAGATGAGTGGCGCATGCGAGATAATGGGGGCGTGGTGCACGACCGTTGGCGCGGCCACGTAGTGCGAGTGTGTGAGCAGCGGGGCGTGGTAACCCAATCCTAGGGTAAGTCCTCGCTTGGCCTTCACGGAAGACTCCTGCTGTTGCTGCTGCTCCTCGGCGGCGGGAGCAGGTGCGGCCAGGATGCAGGCAGCGGTGGCAATGAGCAGGAGCAACTGTTGCGAGTCCAGGAATTTTCCATTAGCGTTTTAATGAGCGGGCGAGGAAAATCGGAAAATATTAGCAGAAATACTCGACTTGAGTAAGAAATGGTTGTTGTTATTTTGTGTGAGCTCTTGTTGATGTTTATTATTATTAGAAAATGCCATCGCTTACAGTGAACTTCATTTTGTCTTTGTCTATTTATGATTTATGTTCTCGAACACCGGACTTGAAGCTCCTTCCACGCGGGCTTTAATTCAACTAACATCGCTGGCAGCCAGAACCACTTTATTTATACGATTTTCGAGCGCTGCGCGGATTGTTAGAAACTCACTCAAAACTAAGTCAAACGCACTCATTAGGCAAAAACTATTTAGGCCCAAAAATAAAGTTAAAAATCGCACAAGAGACACGCATCGAGAAAAATCTATATGTATACATATGCCCACATCAAGCCAAAATTGCACAAACAAGCCGGGCCGCCAAGTATCTGAGTATGCGAGTATCTGAGTATCTGACAGAACGCCAGCGCCATGCGTCTGTTTTTTATAATTCAGCAAATTATTTCGAGTACTCACTTTGAGTGCCAATTGCCACCATAAATTATGTGCAGCTTTAGTAGTAGCTGCTAAGTTTATCTCAATAATTTCCACGTCTAAATGTCCAGGCCATAAACAACAATAATTTCTTTGGCAACTAAATTGATTTTGATGGCCAATAGCCTGCGATGGTTTAGGTGTTTTTCTTTTTGAAGAGTTTTTATTAGCACTTTAATGTAATTAAATAAAGTTTCGTGTTACGAATATATACGGATTTAAAGGGATTTATATACATATTTATTAGCTGGTAAACATTTATATTATTTTCCCTTAATCTCTTTAATGGTTTGCAGTTAAAAGTGGAAATATATTTTTGTTTTAATGGAATTACTGATCGAAAAATTATCCTCGTGTTAAACACTTATCCCACTCAACCTATTTCCAGATGAATGAATAAAATTATAATCCTTGCACGTAGGGCAAAATTGCCTGGTTTAATTTAGGAATTTATTATTGTATTCATTGGGAAAATTGGCATTTTACATATGCAAACTACCATGGCTCTTATTTATCTTGTTTATAATCTATGCAAACCATTTCACAAACTTTTTGCTGGCAGCTGCCCAGCTCTCAGACATTCTGACAAATGGGTTCAATAAATTTTGAATAAGCATGAATTCCATTATGACTTAAAATGATTTGAACAATTTGTTTGAGCCATTTCGCATTCAGCTGGCAGAGACGGCAACAAATGGTTGACAATTCACAGACAGACACTCTACTCTGTTTACCTTGGCTAATTGAAAATGGGATTTTTTAAGGCAGTTGAGGGCATAGTGATATAGATCTCGTTTAACGTTTAACGTTTAAGTGGTAGTTCTCGCGCTTAACGGTCTTCGTAATTAGGCGCTTGTTATGGGCCTCAGAGCTAAGCTGTTGGGGCTCGTTCAGCCAATTGGCCCAGCGGGAGTTATATGGTCTGAGCCTTATCCGATAACAGTCCTATCTCCCGGAAAATGTTGTAATAAAAAACAAGAAAGGAAGCTAACTTCGGTAAACCGAAGTTTGTATACCCTTGCAGT
>JAEIIF010055226.1:0-11594 GCA_018874455.1 Drosophila trapezifrons
AAACGGTCTCACAAAAGTCTTAGAAGCCAATTGGTGCCAAAAGTTCAACTTAAGGTTCTTGAACTTATACAATGGACTGGTATGGTTCCATATAAATTCTTTTCTTTGCACACTTTCTATTTAAACCTCTGTCATTTCCTCGATAAAAGTAGATTTCGACATTTTTCCTTCTGTTGTTTACCTTTTAAGTCAGTGTGACCGTAGTCGCACTACGAAAAAAATACGAACCAAAAAACACATATAGTTGTCTCTTTCAAGGCTCTAATGAAGACTCTAATTAATGAAAACTTGTGCCCTGTGTCATGAGGCTATTAGGGGTGCCTCAGAAATCACGAAGTATTTAAAATCAATTTAAAACGACGTCCGAAAGTAGGCAACAAAATGTTGAAGCTTACAAGGAACATTGAAATAATTCATTGCATACTTTTGGATGTCTTTTCAAGTGGTTTCAAATCCTTCGAAGCAATTTCTGTGCAGGTTCTTTTAATATTAAAAACCATTAAGTTAAGTAAACATATAAAGATAGTTAACTAAATAGTATATTTACAATTTTATGCTAAAACTTTATATATTTCTTCATAGATTTAATCGATTTCTAGCTAGAAATAATATATATTCGATAATCTGCAGGCGTATAAACTTAGTACAAGTTATATAAGGTGATATGTGTGTGTGTGTGTAGATGGGTGTGTGTGTTGTGTGCAGGATGTACATATGCAAGAGAAAGGCAAAACACATGACGCGAGAGAGCGAGTGAGAGAGAGAGTGACAGAGTTTCAAATCGGATCGGAAAAGCTATAGGGATTTCAAGCCATTTTTCAACGCGTTGCGAGAGTTTGTTCGAAATGTTTTTCAGTTCAGTTTTCAGTTTTTTTGCTTCTTCAGTTCATCAGTTTTTCATAGATATGTTGTTTTCGGTTTTTCATAATTTGTTTTCATGGTTTCGAGGAGGAGATGGAACGGAAATGGACAACAGAGATCAGCATTTCATTTCGGGGGTCATTGATGGTCATTTTAATGAGAGACAGAGAGAGAGGTGTCGCTTGTTCATTTTTCAGGAGGTTTTCGCGATATTTGGTTTTGGAATTTTGGAAAATTTTGTTAGCTACTTCTTTCTTGATCTCAGTTATATTATTATCCCGTCGGCCATGAATCCCTGTGAGCTCAACCCGATTCTCAACTTCACAATTTTCAATTCTCTTCGTCAGCTTGTGGATTTGCATTTCTTGGGCATCAACATCTTTGGGGACACTCACCTGCCGACGGACGGAAGAGATGCCTTCGTGCGAGAGAACACTTCACTTCGGATTTCGTATTATTTTCTCACTTGTTTCTTTTCTTTAAACTTTCTTTTCACTTTTTCAGGGAGGGACAGGGGGGCGAGAGAAACCGACGCGAGCTTTAGCTTTTCAGATTTCAGATTCTACAACTAATTGAAATGCGTAAAATCCCTTTTAGCTTTTCCGATATTCGCAGATGAGATTTGTCGAACGAATGTGGTTTAAATGTGACTTCATTCAGCCTGGCTCTGTATTGGATTGAGTTGGTAATTCGATTTTAGCTGGGTGCACATGAGAGGTATCGAGATATTGGTTGATGGTGCATTTTGGACTTATATGGTTACATTTCAAATGATCTTACGTCTAGGCAATGGTTCTTCTTCGAAGAACTCTTAGGTGGGAATGGATTGGCAGTGTCTGAACTCACCGGAAGTTGTGCTGTTGTCCTCTTGGTGGCTCACAGCGCGGTGATCCTTGGCGTTCTTTGATCGTTTCGTGGGCAGAGAGTCGCGGCTTTCCTGTGAGGAGAAGGGCAGGTATAGAAGAGAGTTAATGACACATATTTATGTTATTTTAAGGATAAATTCACCCACAAGAAGTGTTTTTTTTTTTAAGGAGAAATCTCAGATATTTATAAAAGTTTATACAACTCACATTAAGATCATCCGTGTTGCCTGCATCTTGCTGATTATCATCGGAGCCATCGTCGTTGCCGGAGTAGGAATCGTTGCCCAGTTTGCCATTGCCCAGATCGGAGTCATTCATCAGGTTCTCGCGCTCAAAGTCGTCGTAATCGTTCCCCGTGCCATTCGAGCTGCCCGATAGCTTGCGGGGCCTGCCCCTCTTCCGCTTGGGCATCAGGGCTGAGCTAAGCAGCGATGGCTGCACCGGCAGGGTGGGCGTATTTCCAGCATTGGCGGCACCCGCCAGCAGACCGCCGGCCTGTGTGCGATTCCGCTGTGGCACCAGATACGGCTGGATGCGCTGCAGCTGCGGGGGAGTGGGCGTGCTCTCGGAGCCAGCCGCAACCGATCCCGCTGCAGCTCCAGCCGCCGTCGCCGGCGAGGGCTTGTCGTCATTGACCTCGGTCAGGCCCTTGATGCGCAGGCTCTCGGCCACGCGCAGGAATGCGGTAAGTCGCTCCTGGTCCACTGAGACCTCGCCTCTGTACATAAAGTCCAGCAGGGATTTCATGTCCGAGTAGGGCACATCCTTAAGTATGACAATCGGATGCTTTTCCGGATGATTTATGAACAGGGCATTGAAGTACGGACTGCAGGCGGATAGCACCATCTGGGGAGGAGGCAGGAAGTTCATTAGTTTCATCATTGTGGTATTCCTTGGGTTGTTATTCTTAATATTCAATAATCATAGATCTTTATCCTCTAAAAACACAAACAATACCCACCTTGTGTGCCTTCAAGTATTGCCCCTCGACGGCCAGCGTCACATCTGTGAAGGTTTCTGCGTGGAGCAGCTGGTCAAAGACGGACAGCAGGTTGCTCTGATGGTTGTTCCACCGCAGGCAGAAGCGTTGAGATGCCATCTTCATTGGGAAGCCGTCGTGTTTGCGTCACTTAACGGAGCGGAGTGAGTGAGTGTGAGTGCGAGGGTGCGATCTCGATCTATGTCCTCATGCGCGGCTCGGTGTTCATTTAAGGTCCTTCTGGGATTCTCCTGGAGGCCCTATCACACTTATTCTGGGCGGGGGCCGTTAAAACATATATTCCAGGGCGTGCTGTAATGCAAGGAATTACAAAGATTAGTATTTTTGGGGTCCCAGGATTTGTTTTTTCAAAAACATTTTGGAAGAAGTGAAAACTAAGGGTGCTGGAAACGGGGTTAATTATTTTTTCCCGCTATTATTCTTAATATTTCAGTCTTAAAATAAGTCTTTCTTGTAGGATTCCTATTGCTGCCAAAATGCATTGCATGATGTCTTTATCTATAAGATATCTTTATTAATTTAATAGAATTTAAAGATAATAATAATATAAATCTAAATAAAAAATAAAAAATAATTAATTTAAAATTATGGTCTCCATTTAAAATTAAAATTAAGAAATCCCAAGTATCCCAAGTATTATTTTCCAGTTTCATCTAATTTTCCTTATCATAAGTTTCGCCTAGCCATGACCCACTGTGTGTAGAGATTTGTTTCTCTCCAAAACCAGAAAAGGACTCTCGCCACTGGAAACGGCGCTGCTGCTGCGCTGCCGGCGTCCAATTGAGCACAGAATTTAATTTAAGAGACGACCCCAAAGGGTCAACCGAGCAAGCGTACGAGCAGAGCAGCACATTATGCAGGCCCGCTCGATGAGGGAAAACGTAAATGAGGAAATCTAAATGGAAATTTCAAATGTGTTTCAAATGGGCAGCCGCAGCAAGCAGCAGCAGCAACAACAACGAGGGCCATACGCACTGCACGGGAATCGTGGAATGAGCGAGAGCGCAAGGCAAAGAGAGAGTTTGCCGGAAGAGAGCGAGTGTTGAAACGGGACGGGACGACACTGATGATGACAGCAGCAACTGTTGCCTGTGCGCGCCTGTATGGGTTTGTGACTTGAAAACTTGCCAAAGGGTGTGGAGGAATTAGGAGAGCAACAAATTAAAAGCGAGCAGCGAAGGCAACAGGCAGCAGGCAGGCAGGGCACGTAAAATGGAATGGAAAACTTTACATGGAAACTGGAACGCGCACACACACACGGCCGAGATTCCAGGCAATCGCATTGGAAAGTCATGAAATTCGTGGCACGTTTTTTTTTTCTTGCTCCGTTTTTCTGTGTTATCACTTTCGGTGATCGTAACCAACAAAAAATCCTTGTCTTCTTTTCGAAAACCCACGCTTCCTCTTGCTTCCTCCACTTGCTAAATATTTGCGTTCGCCGCTGCTTATCTTATCGCCTTCCCAGTCGCTTTGTTGTACACTTAATTGAAAATCATTCAGCATTCCCACAGAAATTCCCGTCTTCCTGGCACACAGTCTCCACTTTTCTTGCTCTTCTCGTTGTCGTGCTTCTCTGTTTCTGTTTTTTCCACGCTTCTATTTTGTTGTCTATGCTTTGGCACTGTTCGTTTTGTTTGCAATTGTTATTGTTTTTATGCACTTGTTCAAATCAATTGAGAAGCCACACACCATTCAATACACAGAGAGAAAGAGCGAGAGAAAAAGCGTGATCACACACACACACACACTGGCACAGCAAACAGTTATTAGAAAAGCTCGACGGCGGCAAAAAGCTTTTTTTTCGCCTGGCACGATCGCACGAATAATTATATTTTCATTTATAGCTCGGTTTTAAATGGAATTGTATTGTTTTTTGGCTCACTTCGTTGTAATTTGTATTTCCTTTACCGCCTAACGTTTGCGGTTTCTTGTGTTTTCCTTTATTTGCAACTGTGATCGGAAAGTGGCGGCGAAGAGGAGAGCCCGTTGTTGTTGCGGGAAAGATTCGGGACAGACTGGAAAGACTCGCGCACGAATGAGTAAGTCAAAGTCCTCGACGCAGGAAGCCGACTGCGCTGCCGGCGCTCTCACACACATACAGAGACGGGGCGCGCCTGATAAGAGCGGATGTTTTTTAGGGGTGGGCGGTTCGCTTGCCTGCGGAGATCACTTTACGGCACACATGCGCTTATTTTTACACCCCCTTCAAACACACATACACTCATAGGCAGACCTTGCAGGCACACAAGGAAAAGGCGGTGCGAGAGGGACAAGGAGAGAAGGAGAGCAGTGTGCGAGCGAGAGGTTCGTTCAGTTGGGGGGATTATTTTTCGACTGCAAGTCCTAAATGACTAGACACCCTTTCCTTCGACTTGCCCTTATCGTTTTCTCTCCTATCTGTGGTTGGTTCATTTTCCTAGATTCCCCTATAATTTCATATTTTCGTTTGCTTGTTTTTTGTAGGTTAAATATTAGTTTCTTTTTTTTTATTTTACTTCTAATAAATTTAGTAATTTCTATAACTTTGTAAGTTTTTTTTACCTCTGGGTCAAGAAATAATATTTTCCCGGTTTTTTTTTTCTTGGGATGCTCTTCTTATAAACATTGTGATCAGCGTTATGATGTTTTCTTCAATTTTAGAAAATCCAACAAATTATATTAGCTAGTTTTGTCACTAGGTGGTTTTTAAGCCTCTTTAGTTTATATTTTAAGCTTCAAATTCGGCAGTCGGACAAAATATAAATATAATTTTTTGTAACTTTTTTTTTATTCTTACAGAAATTCAAGTAACTATTAGTTTTCTGAAGTTCTTGGGTATTTCTAGGTAAAATTGTATCAGATCTAAATAGAACTTTCTCTCCTTTTTTCTAAGCCTGAAACCTTGGAGTGAAAATATAAGTTCGAAGGTCAAAAAGGTCTAAAACCTAACTCATTATAAGGAACCAAATGTTAAGGCTTTATCTCAAATATTATCTCAAATTCTTAACTAGTTAAAGTATTTATTTTTTTGACTCAATAGGTATCTTTCAATGCACTTGCGACTTTAATAAAGTATATTTATTAATGTCTTTAACGTTTAAACCACAGTTTCATATATTTTTCTTTCCTTGAACTTTTTTTTAAAGGAAAGTTATGTCCCATTTTTCGAGTTCTAATTTAGTATAAACAAAAATTACTAGGCACCTTTTATCCACAGCGGCTATATCCTTTAATTTTGATCGATGCGATATTGGAGATTTCTTTTTAAAGCACTTTGTTTATTTTTGAGTTGTCATTAGTTTCTCTTTTCGATTTACTTAAGAGATTTTTGCTTTTTTCACTTAAGGGTGGCTAATTCACTGCCCGCAGTTGTTAAACCGAAATTACTAGGCACCTTTTTCTGCCGTCTGCTATATTCGCCTGCTTCCTTTGCACTTATTTTTTTTCCTTCATTTAATTTTAACTTGTGGAAATTTTCACAACTCAGCGCGAGAGAGGGAGACGGAGGCGAGAGGTGGGGAGCGGTCGGGCGGGCGCGCGTGTGGGGCGGAAAGAGAGAGAGGGATCCGCACGAACGAACCAAACGAAACGAAAGAAACTCTCTTTGGCAGCGGGCACGTCGGCAAATTCGTCCGTCTCGCTTGAAACCAATACACTGAGTGATCCTCGGCGATCCGACTTCCAAGCTCCAAGGCAGCGGCGCCGACCGCGCTGCCGGCGCACACACGTACAGGGGGGCCCGCACACAGGCGCACACCGAAAACAATCCTACATCCGTTGCTCTCTCGAAAGGAACGGGCTGCGACTTTTGGAGACTTTTCGCTTAGTCCCCAAGTCTACACAAGCGAGAGAGCGCGGCCAGAGCGAGAGAGAGAGAGAGAGAGCAGAGGCGCGATGGCTGTTGCTCTCTTGCTTGCGCCTTTGACTTTTTGAATTTTTAATTTCCTTTACACGCGATGAGCGCTGCCAAGGAAGGAGGGAGGGAGGGGCGCAGCGAAGTGGATGGAGGGGGCAGCGAAACGGGGTTAAAAAGTTGTTGTTGTAAGGGCAACAGGCGGCGGCGGCGACGGCGGCTTTTTGGGTTGGGCTCTCCATTTTGGGGTTGGGCTGGAACACCCCGCGCACCACACCCGCTCTATGTAGCTTAGCTAGCTTTGCTGGGTTTTCCAGGCCACTGAAATTGGAAAAGCATGTGGAAACTCGAGATCCAGCGACGCAGGCGTGTTCCATCCGTGGGACATACAGTGGGGTGTCGTTAAGTTAAATCGAATTTTGAATTATAAAAACAAACACAGTGCATTTTCTTTTAAAATTATTTGGATAAATTCATAAGAAGGAAAAATGGTAAAAATATCCTTTGTAAAAAAGCTTATATCGTGGAATCCCTAACATAGAAAAACTCCTTAAATGTACATACTAATGTAATTAATACAAATGTCCTTAATATTACCGTTCAAGGGTATTTAGCGATGTGTTCCACTGTACCATTCTACATTGTACATATTTTTTCCTCTGTAAGTGTGTTGGTGTGCAGGAGCCTCCGTCGTTGTTGTGTTTTAGGCGAGGGATTACGTAAGCGGGCTGTAAATTCTACAAGTGGAGTGGCTCTCGGGCTCCAGCCCGATTGGAACTGAGAATCCTAAGCAGCGAGCTTTGAGCAAAGTTCCCCTCAATCTCTCCTCTCTCTCTCGTTTGCTCGCTGTCCCTGTCTAAATGTATGTGCCTTTTTGCTGTTTTGTGTGTCTGTTTTTTAATTTTATCCTACACACCTTGGTGGGTTTTTTAGTTGTTGTTGTCTATTATTAACTGACAACAGAAACTACAACTATCCCCCCCCCGCATCACCCCTTCTAGCGCCCCTGCAACGGAAACGATCGTTTCGCCTAATAGGCTCTCACACACACATGCACACGGCATGGAGCTCCCCAACCCAGGTGAAATAGCAACAAATACACACATACACAAGGCACAGACAGGCGTACGGACAAAAACAACAACAATAAGAGGTAGTCACTGAATCGTAAATTCCTGTTGCTGGCTCAGCCTCTGCCGGCGTCGACGTCGACGTCAGCGACAGCGTCGCTGCCCCTGTTGTTGTTTGCCTTGCCCTATTGCGTGTTGTTGGTGGTGGATTTTTTTCTCAGTCTGTTTAATTTTTCTTTTTTTTTCTACATTTTGAGTGGCTTTTGTGGAGCTTTGCCTGGGATCGGATCGGATCGGAACTCTGACTCTGAATCTACGGGGGTACGGACTATGGTCCACAGAGGTGGTGGTGCACCGGAAGAAATAGGATCCTAGTTTGTACAGAGAGCAGTGTCAGATGTAATATTTTATCACCTTTTAGTATTAAATAGTTATTTCTTGTAATTATAATGAATTTTCGGGGTTTGAGGATCATATTACGCTTTAAAAGATCATAATCGTGTGCGGTGATCTCAAAAATAAATAAATTCGACCTACAATTTTTAGTTTTTAAGATTTAGGATCATTTTGATCCTTAATAAATACAATTTAAGCAAAAAAAAAAAAACATTGTTATCTTGAAAAATCAGAAAACAAATTAGGATCAAAGATCATATAATATCCAGGCTCATCATCTTGTTTCCACTATTCCAGCAATTTAGAAGCTCATAAATAATTGATTTCCTTAGAACAAAGAAGTCAAGAAGTTCCTTCTTTCACGAAAATAGAAAAAGTATAGATACTCTTTTTTGAATTATATTTTCCAGTGCAGGGGCGCTGCTAGTAATCCCGTGGTGTTAGTGGATGCCTTTTGCCTTTGCCTTTGCCATTGTTGTTGCCTTTCGTTCTACTTAGTCGCTGGTCTAATATGTATAAACCGCTCTATCTGCTCCACCGCTCAGCGACTTCCTCTCTCTCAGCTCCAAGCTACACGTTCCACGCTCCATGCTCCGTGCTCCAAAAAAAAAAAAAGGGAGCGAGGGGAGGCTGCCTGCTCTCCTGCTCGCATTTTATCAGCGAAAAAGTTACAACAATACACTATGTGTGTGTGTGTGTGTGTGGAGAGCGGAGGTTATATGGAGGTAGTACATACTATATAATCGGTGACAGGGCTCACAAATTAACGATGATGCTTCCTCTGCCTCCTCCCCATGATCATCATCATCATGATGATGTTGAAATTTCGGCTGGGAGTGAAAACGGAATTTTTACTTTTTGACGGAGGAAGACCCGTTTGAAGACTGGTAGACAAACAGTGAGGATGGGCAATTATAAAGAGTGATTTTCCCAATATGCCAGCGCAGAGTTTGAGATAGGGGAAACCGAGTATCTCTTTTACTTAGCAAATTCCACGATATATCCTTATATAGTACAGTCTTAAAATTTATCTAGGAAAGTTCTTATGACTAATGCCCATTTTTGAAAGAAGGAAATCTAATAGCTATGAATATTTAGTGTTAAAAGGGTCTTTATAACAATTATCCTTTGTTCTAGACATACTACAATACGTTTTCTGATATAAGCTTAAATATATCATATTTTAAATCCAATAAATATTTACAAAGCCCCATCATTGTACTAATAATGATAGTTTTTTTGGTTTTATAATAATTATTAACCTTAATAAGATCCTGTTTCTCATTTTCTAGATTCTAATAATGTTGTATTATGGATCTGGGTGTAGATGGTTTATGAACCATTATTAATTCTAGTTCTTCCCACGTTATCTTCAGGCTAGAACCGATCTTGTTAATGGTACATATTTAATCCCTTCAAAACGGTTTGAATCTGAAGATCGTAGGTCTTCTTTCGTGTAACTCTTGATCACAGATCTATTTATAGACCACCCTTTCCAGAGACTCTGTCCGTTGGCATGGCTCAGTGGATCTGTGGCTGCCAATTGTTACCCAATATCTCTCTGGCTCAAAGTGGGTTGCCAAGTTGGTTGTCTTGGTGCCCAGAGCCAGGCCAGCCTGTGTGTGCGTGACACTTGGCACATGTGGCCCACACACAATCAACACACAGTAGACTGGCGGCGCCCCCGCAATGTACAGTGATATCTCGAAATCCAGCGAGGCTGAGCCACCGAAAAAATCACCAGAGCCTGTGATTGCTACATGCGTGAGTGTCTGTCGCGCCCCCTATCTCTGTCGCACCTTATGCCTACGAATAGTGCGTGCGAGCAGGACGGGGGTAGAGGAGCTCGCTCAGCCTCTGTGCTTATTTTTTATTTTTTTGGTTTCCTCAAGCGCTATTTGTGCCGTGTAAACACACGCCGAAAGCCACTGAATGAGTTGGCCCAAAGAGCGAGAGAGAGAGAGAGAACGCGAGTGAGATGCAGATACGTTAGAAGAGCGCTAGCGGGTTGGCGAGTATTGGTGAGTATCTGTGTTGATGACTGACTAACTGAGTAACCGCTGCTAGCTATGTTATGTGGCCGGATTCTGGTGTTCCGTCCGTCGTCGGCGGAACAGGTATCGCAGGTTGGCACCAAACACATGTCCCGCTTCTCTGCCTTGCCCGCTCTAACCCTCTCTAGCCCTCCTGCTCGCTCCCCGCTCTCCGGACCTTCCTGGGAAGCTTTTAGAAATTGAAACCTCCCAAGTCCCTCCTTCTACTTATTAGAAACTAGTTGTGAGGGATATTAGGCCTGAAGAATGGGAGAATTCAAAAATAATTTCTGAAAATATATTGGGGATAGAGGTTACTACTTAAAAACATAAGGAGAATCACTTGGAATGGAAGGCTTCTGAGTGTACGATTCTTCTAATGTTTCTTTAAGGGTTTTCTTCTAATAAAGTCAAAAGTTTTATGTTAAAATAATACCATCATCTAATCCTTATATTTCCCATAAGGATCTTTCAATCTAAGCTCTTTTTTGTCCTTAGTGTACGATTCTTCTAATGTTTTTTCTAATATTCTTCTAATATTTTGTCTCTCTCTTCTCTCCTGGGCTATCGAATCTGTCGCCGTCGCTGGAAGCTGGCTGGAACTCTTTGTACTTCGCTTACATGCATAACTCCTCGCCTCTTCTCTTCAAATCTCCGCTCTTCCCACCAATTCTCCCCACTTGGTTTTCTAGCGACGACGTTTGGCTGTCATAAAGTCCCGTTGTTGTTGTTTTTGTTGCTTCTCTGTCCGTTTCTAGCTCTTTCTCTATCGCTCCGCTGCGCCTTTGTTCGCCAAGTGTAAAATTCCTTTGCACGTAGGCACCCAACGGAAGAAGAAGAAGGAGGAGAAAAAGAAAAAGCTTGGCTTGAAGCATAACAAAAACAGAGAGAGAAAAAAAATGAAAAGGCGAACAACAACAACAAAAAAGGTTAGCAACGAAGCACGTAAGCTTCCAAAGAGAATGGGTTTCTATTTTTTTTTTGTATTTTCAAAGGGGTGAGGAGGCAGCAGGTGGGCCGTTGTCAATGCCACACACACACACACAGACACGAAGAGATATAATACAACATTGTAGGACATAAACTTTTCGAATTTATCATTCAAGTGTAACACACACACACACACACAGATCCACACCCACTTGCAAAATATGTTGAAATGCATTTGTTTGTAAATACGTGAATAATTTCATTCATAGAGAAATTTAATAATAGAAAACGTCACGGGGGAATCCCATTGGAAATACTTCCACAATATTGGTGGGAAGTTTTCTTTATGAATATTATTTTAAGGAGGATCCATTTTTCTTTATTAAATTTTTTTTATTCGAATGTAATCTCTGTAAACTTTAGCTTGGTGTTTTAGAATTCTCAACGGGGTCTAGCTGGAATCCGATGAACAAAGTTGCAACCCTGAATGCAAAAATGGTGCTGATGACAACCCTAACCCAACCCAAGCCTGCTCCTTGGCTGTGCCAAGTAGAGGTGTCAAAACATCGATGAAAACATCGATGCATCGATGTTTTTGAAATTTTC
>JAEIIF010055234.1:0-11298 GCA_018874455.1 Drosophila trapezifrons
AGCTGTTCTATGTAAACAAACTTTATAAAGTGAAATTAATTCAGACGGATTAGATGTAGGGGTAATATTGATGTATTTCGGCGCGATGGAGGTGAAGGCGAATATTAGGCGCCAGCAAAGCTGTTTATTTGATTGATCTGGCAACGCTGTACCCTTTTTCGCTCACGGAATTTCGTTAATCTCAGTACCCCGACCGAACGAAATGTCAGGAATTTCTTCTTCTTGCTCATTTTGTTCTTTTCTTTTTATATGAAGTTTTCCACTCACGAAATTTTTTCGTCGATGTTAGTACTAGGCTTTAGATGAAGAAATTAAATATGTATAAAAAATATTTTTCTCTAAAGGTTAGGGTACCCAGAGCTTCGATTAAAGAGCCTTAAAACTCCCTTTGATATTCCCCCTAAGCAGTGTTAAACTGATTTATTGAATAGTTTAGCTGAATGCGTTTCCAAGGAACCTCTTTGACTTTCCCTGCGCTCTTGAATTACTGAGTGATTATGGAATTGCAGAGGAAGACTGATTAGCAAATGGATGGCTGGAAATGGTTAACGGATGTTGAATAAACAACTCAAACACAACTCCTGGAATCTCCCTGATGGCCTCCACTGATACTGATAGTAGGGCTAACCATTCCCCCAACGATTTCTCACTCTTTCTCCCCCAAAAGAGCCACTTCGAAAGCTTTTGGGAAACCACAAGCGTCCACAGCTGCTGTGAAATAGCCCAAGGCGAAGTGGCAACGTGCGAGGGACTCGCGACTGTCAAATTAAATTAATAAACACAACAATTGGCACAGAGGCAAGCGCCCGGGCTGCGAGTCCTCCGCCAGACCCGGCCAACTGTCCACTCCCACAGTGTGTGTGGCGGAGGGAATGGGGCATTCCTGGGTGCCCACGACAATGGCGGCGTCGGCAATTGTAAATGAAATTTTTATCAAATTGAGTTTCGGGCAACGGCACTGCGGCAAGGACTCAACTTTTGGCAAGCCCCCGGCCATAACGATCCTGCACACCCTTCCTGCGGATTACCCACCCGCTTTGTCTGACTCCGGCCAGAGCATTTTGTATTAATTACAACATAGCCAGCGGTATTGGCGCTCAAAAAAGTTTCAACATAATTGATTTCATTTTTATTCTCGCCACGACGGCAGCTTTCTCCGCTTTACGGTCATGACGGGCGCAGTGCACACACGGCGTGCACTGTACTCCCCCGAAGAGATCGGCTGCTGCTGCATTAAAGTGCAAATAAATTGATTGAATTATTGGCTGAACGAGAAGCTGCGTCGTCGGAGAGTTTTCAGTGCAGAAATCTACTTTTTAATTTACCCGCCAGGCCGCCGAGTGAAAAGAAAAACAATGGCTGCGGCTTAGTGGGGCCTTAAAGCTGATAAACTCCTTGTTGCTCATTAATATTTCTCATTAAATATCTTAAATAATGAAATATAAAGTAGGTTGAACATAATATAACCTTTTCAAATACATATTGCTTTCCCTTCACATATTGTTAAGTATTTAAGGAATCAACCCTAGCTTACATATTTTAAGTATAGCTTCTGGCTAGAGATTTCTTTAAAATAAATCTAATTTTATTCTTCAATTTCTGTGACAAGATGTTATATTGATATGGCTCAATATCGTACAGGGTATATAAGCAAATGGCCACGAGATTGGTTTTTATTTTTGGTGAGTTCTTTCTGGATGTTTTTCACCTTTTTTTCGGTCGGACTGGGCACATTCTGCTATCATTGTCCTGCGGCAGTGCGTTCGGTTGGATATTCCTTTTTGCACATCCCCAGATTGAGTTACGCCCGTTTGTCCTCTTCAGCTGGCAGTCGTTGTCCTTGTCGTCGCCTATCAGTCGCACTCGTCCGAATCGGATTCTCGTCCTGGCCATGGCCGTGGCCGTGAACAGGATGCCGGCGGATTGTACGTAGATTTTTCCTTCTGTTGCCCAGACCTTCGCTCCCACTGGGCGGCCCTTGGTTTGGTTATTGAAAAATCGGATATTGCGTATTTTTTAATTATGAAAGAGGCGACTGGATATTAAGACCCATTTGGATTTAAATTTAATTAAACTTCACTTTGGACGTATTGCCTTTTCCCAGAGCTTTCAGGGATTGCTGGCGGAAAGCCCGACTTATGGCGCATCTCTGAAATGTTAAATAAACCTTAAAGTTGTGGCAAGAAAAGGCACGGATAGCTCCCCGCCCCTGTCCAGGCCAAATTCCTCCTAATTCCCAGAACTTGTGCATACATGCAGAAATATTTTAACCCGCTCGAGCAGTGCAAAGTCCGTTGAACAAATAAACTTGAAAATACATATCATAAATGCATAGTTTTCCTCTTTTTCGGGGCCCGGCCAGACTTTGCTATTCATGTTTGGCCAGACGCTGGCAGGATCGGCAGGACGAGGTGAGGCGGGGTTAAGGGACAATATCAGGACCAATGGCAAGGACAAGCTGCTTCTTCTGCTTCCTTGGCTGCCTCTGCAGTGGCAAGCTCAAAATTTTAATGATATCAAATACACACGGAGCTGGGCGAGCATATAGGGAAGTGTGTGTGTCTGGGCACAATGCAGTCGGCATTAAGTGGAAAAGGATGCGGCAAAGGATACACTCACACATGCAGCGGGACAGGCAGACATGCATGCGTAGATTTTATGTATTTGGCTCACGATTTAAGCTCCACAGGAAGAGGCAAAGGATAAGAAGGAGAAGGCGGAGACGCTCGCTGCGGCATAAAATCCGACAATGCGAGTGTGTCCTACCCACAGGATATGCGCCAAACGCAGCCCCGAGATGATGTACTTAATTCTTCGCAGCCTCTTTTTTCCAGCGCTGCTCTTCCTATTTAATAAACTGCATGCAGTTTTCCGCTCTGCGAAATGCAAATGAAAATGCTGGAAAACCGGGGGAGGTGCGCGGGCGAGATCCTTGGCGCAGCCACCAGCTGCACCGCAGGAGTCTGGAGTCTAGACCTTGACGGCCACATCGTCGTCCTTGTCGGCGGTGTCGCCTCCGATAAGCATACGCCCTGTGGGCGCGCCAGATATTTTAATACGTGGCCATTATCCCGGCTCTGCCGGCGATAAATCACACCGGGACATCTTTGTGTGCCAGCAGCAGACGCAACACCATTGTAGACCACCAGCAGTCCGCGTGCACTTGAAGAAAATCTTATAGAAATAAAGTGAAACATAAAAATGGAAAGCTAAGAATTTGTTTAATCAAATATTTATAGTTATCCTATTTTTATAATATTTGCAGATAGAAATAATTTATTTTAAATAGTTTATTATGATTTTTCTGTAAGTGCCGGAGGAGCACAAGCCATTGAAAAGGTTGTCCTGGAAACTGGAGCAGTTGGAGTCGGACGGGCGTCGCTCTGCCCGCCAAGCAGACGTTTCCCTGGCCATATCTGAGTCGCTGCATCGCGGGCACGCTCATAAAATGTTGCGCCTGCTCACACCCCGGCAGAGGCCCCCATCCTCCCTTTGCCAGCTTATGCTCCTCCCTCTCCCCGTTGGACGACAAATTTGCTTAGAATTTGAAATGCAAGCCAGACAATGGCCGCAGACGGGGACGGACGGACGGACGGACGGACAGAATGAGGATGCGCTGGAAATGAAAAAGAAATAAAAGCTGCCCAGCTCCATTTGAAAGTGGCGAGGCAGCGGTGGCGCTGGTGCAAGGATTGTTAGTCGGGATCTGCATTATTATTATTATTACAGTTGCAAGTTCAAGTTCATGGTTGACTCCGGACCGCTCTCGACATGAAATGGAAACCCTCGTAATGGGGGATTGAGAGACTGGCGGATAAAAGATAGCGCCGCTCATAGAAAATGTTAGATATGACAGCTGTGGTCTTGTGGCTATGGTTTAGTTTATTCTTTAGGTTCTTTATTACAGAAATTATAGAACTTATGGAACTTATGGAACTTATAGAACTTAACTCTATTCCAAAGATAATTCCTGGGTATTTATTTTTATTGTTGAATATTAAGCTACTTCCTTGTGGTTTTAATGCTTTATCTTTTCCTTTATATTTTATTTTCACAAAAATTTGAACTGTTAACAATTGAACTCTGAGAGAGATATCCCTGAAATCGACTTTTCTTATGGGATCCCATAAACAGTTTATGTCCACTCCTGCTCTGCGACTCCTGGCACTTCTGGGGCCAGCCAGTTCATCTTGTCACAATGCCAAACTCGTCGCTTCATGGGCTCTGCCCTGCTCGGATGTCTCCGGCACTCTGGCCATGGTGAAACTTTTGAATAATTCCGTGGACATTCAGAGCGACATCATCATGCTTCATTGGCGCCCCGCCCCTTAATGCACCGATGCCAGCCAGGAGGGATCCCTGCACCCCATCCGCATCCGTGTCGCATCCTCATGCGCATCTGCATCTCGTTCCCCGTCCGTTTTATGGCCATGTCCGTGTCTGCTGTCTGCTCTCGTGGCCTTCAGACGCTCGTAAACAAGCGACACAAGTTGGACACTGCCAGCAGGAGCTGGAGCAGGAGCTGGATGGGATTGCGACTGGGATTTGGCGGAGGGGACGACCCGGGAACGGGGATCTAATGTGCTGGGCGTGGCTTTGCATTTATTCGTGTGTAAAATTTTAATTGAAATATATATTTAAGCAGGGAAGAGTCGACGGCGACGGCGACGAATGTCATTTGTATCCGTAGCTGTATCTGTATCTGTATCTGTCGCTGGCCGTGTATCTGCATCTCGCAGATTCGGAGGATGCGGATGCGGATGGGAATGCGCGTGTGCCTCGCTAATGTTTTCATTTGCATGCGAAGGACATCAGCCCGGAAGCGTGTTTATATGCAAATGCGTCCTGTGATTATCGAGGCTGCCCCGAAACGTTCCCTGTTCCCGGCTGCTACTTCTCCTCCGCTGATCCCCAGCTGCCCTCCATGACCGCGTCTGGGTGTTAACTATTTGTTTTTGTGCGCAGATTTTGTTTTTGGCTATCCGGGGGCGTGTACCTTTGTCTGGCCAGTGAAACCCGCTAAAAAATGGGGAAAACGGAAACGATTTTATCCCAATTTTAAAGTTTCAACTTTATTTAAAGCTTTGCCTAATTCATCGGAATGAACATCTTCCGGACCTTGGTGATGTCGATCGGCGGATCAAAGATCACGGCACCGGGGACCTCCTTTTCGTTCCCATAGTACTCTCCGGCGGCACAAAGGGCCGAAAAGATGGGATCACGACGCCGGCAGGCACTTCCCCCACTTCCGGACATCCGGTAGATGGGACGCCGCACCATCAGGTCCGTGCTGAAGGCGCAGGCGAACACGAAGTTGTAGAAGCGGCTCACAGTGAAGCGCAACGCCGAGCAGCCCACGTGGGTGTTCCCCTCCGCTATCAGCAAGGCAGCCTTGGCGGCGTCACTGGAAGGAGTCCTCAATTAATCTCGGGAACTTACAATGCTATTAATTACACTAAAGTTAATTTAAATAATTATTCCCATTCAACAATCACCTTTTCTCCAGAGTGGACGGCATGTAGAGAGCCATTTTCATATTGATGTCGAGCAGGTTCGAGGTCCAGTCATGAACCAACCGCAGAATCAGTTCCAGGTCGTCAAAGTCGCTCTGCAGCCCCGAGTAGTAGGTGGCCTCGTGGATGTAGCCCACGTAGTAGAAGTCCTTCGAACTCAGGCAGAACTTGTGGATGGAGCAGGTGATGACCGCCAGGCGGGCGAATTCCTCGAGCTGCCTGGAATAGCTCATCCGGGACATTCTGGCCGCCGGCTGGAGGTACCGGCCGCCTCCGCTGGCCGTGTGGTTGCGGAACTCGTTGAAGGCATTAAGCAGGGCGTTGCGGAACCTCTCCATCGGCAGAGTCTTGGAGTCCGGGGCGCACCTTACGTTGAATAACTGCAGACATAGAGGACACAACTGATCGAGGATTCCCTGCGAGATCGGGCTCAGCTCACCTCCGGATTGTTGCAGGCCAGGTTCTTGGCTCCGCAGTACTTGGTACTGCAGTAATCGATCATGATCTGCCCCCATCCTAGGGAGCAAATGCTGAGCAGAGCCATCAGACCGTTCAGCTTCATTTCTACTCGAAGAGTGCAGCTTCGGGAAAAAGGGCCTCGCTTTTTTATAGTCTTCCGGTTAGAAACACCTGCTTCATATGGGAAAATGTGTCTTCCATATTAGTTTCTTCTAGGAAATGTATCAGCTTGGGTGTTTCTGGCACCACCTGCCATTGCCTTATTATATATTTCCCTTAAAAGGTGTTAAACAAATCATTTTCTGGTGAATTATGTTATTGAAGCAGGGTTTCAATCTATTTGCTGATCATGTTTTGTACATAGCAAAATATCTATTACAAAGAGTTTATTTGTTATTAGTATTTATTATCTGTCACGAGTACAGCTTCCTTTTTTTTATAGTGCAGCTCTAAAAGCTGCAGAGAACTTTCCATTTATTATTAGCAATAAAAGCAAAGCCTTTTTAATATATTTAGAAATCTGTTAAGTTTATTTATAGTGTCAATATAACATTTCTCACAAGATTAATATTTAGGAGCATAAAATATAAAAGTAATGTCGAAAGTAGCCATACTGGAAGTTGAAACACTCTGAATAATAGGTATTTCTTCATAACAAATGAAAGTGAATAAGATAAAATCGATTTCCTAATTTGCTTTACAGGCAATTAAGTATTTAATACGCTTTCAAATCCGCCTTTCCCTATAACATTTTTGGTTTATTTTATTTTAAATTTGATAATACAATAATATATATGCCTTGGATAGACAAGCCGCGCCTGTTCCTCTCTAACTAGATGTGCATGTCAAGGCTATCATAGAACGCTGTCCCAGAGCCCGTCAATTGCCTCGATTAAAGCTGCCACAGCTCCTCTGACCGCCGTGGAGTGTGTCAATCGAACAGTGTCGTTCGAGGGATGTGCTCATTAACGGCACAGCAGTTGGTGATATCTGAAAAATCCATTAGGACCGCCTGGCCTTCTGGCATGACCGCAAGCCACCCCAACTCCTGGCCAGCCCCCGCTTCCGCTCCCTTTCTTAACGCTCTGCGTGGCATAAAATTTCTATACAAAAATTTATGTTAAAATTAATGAAGAGCTTCGGCGCGGGGTGTGTCCGGGTGTTGAGGTGTTAAGCGTTCAAAAGAGAGACCGGCGAAATGTAAATTCCAAACAGTCTGGGCAGGGACAGGGCTCGAGATCCGGCTACTGTTGACCCAGGCCTCCGGCTGGCTAGCAATGAATGTCATTTGGATTAAGCGCTGGATAAGTTTTTAATTTATTGTGCACACAACACCACGTCTGCTAGTCGCTCCGCAGGTTAAGTGCAGGTTATCTTGGCGTGCCTATCGGAGCGTTCCCATCGCGGCCACGTGCCGTGTCCCACGCCAAGGAGACACTCCGCCTCCTGCTCCTCCTCCTGCTCCCGCTCCGCTTAGTTCAGCTTGAGCTGGCCGGGTTCAGTGCCCGCGTGGAGGACCAGCAGCTCGGGGGTCATCGGGGCGGTAAGGGTCACCCAGGACTTGGGCACGCCGGCGTCATCGCGGGCCGACTGCAGCGCCTGCTGCAGGGCGAAGGCCACCGCGATGGACAAACAGATGGCGGGCTCACCAGTGGCTGAAAAAGGAGAGATGTTCCTCAATGAAAAGTTCTGGAGGGAATGGCAGCTCAACTCACCCTTGGACCTCATGAAGCCGGCCTTGTTGGGGCTCTTGGGCAGCAGCTCGATGCGCAGGTCCGTGGGTATGTCCTTGGCCCCAGGCGGCTTGTACGTCCAGGTGCGATTCGTGAGGCACTCGCCCGTCTGCGGATCCACGATCACCTGCTCGCTGGTCCAGTAGCCCAGGCCCATCATAAAGGCGCCCTCGATCTGGCCAATGTCCACGTTGGGGTTCAGGCTCTCACCGGTGTCCTCCAGGATGTCCACGCGGCCCACAATGTAGTTGCCGGTGAGCACGTCCAGCTCGACCTCCGTGAGGCAGAGGCCGCACACGGAGTAGGGGTCCATGTCGCCCTGCTTGCACTGGTCGCTGGCGATGAGGTTGATCTTGCGGTTGTAGGCCTCGTTGATCAGCTGCTGCCAGTCCTGGGGCTTCACCTCCTCGCGCACCGGCTCCAGCCGCTGGTTGAGGGTCTCGCAGGCCTTGCGGACCGCGAAGCACAGTGTCTCGCTGCCCACCGCTCCTCCGGTGACCATGGAGTTGGCCCCGTTGATGGTGTCGCTCGCCTCGATGCGCACCTGCTGCATCGGGATGCCCAGGGTGTGGGCCACCACCTGCGAGATCTTGGTGTTCATGCCTGGCGGAGAGAGGGGGAGAGATTAATCAGGTTCCGCTATGGATAGAGTGCCAGCACCCACCTTGTCCCATCTCGATGCCTCCGTGGGAGACCACCACGGTGCCGTCGCTGTGGTAGATGGCCACGGTGGCGGGATACTGTCCGAAGTAGCCGATCTGGTACTCCATGATGCACAGGCCCAGGCCGCGCTTGCGCCAGCGGTTCTCCTTGTTGTGGGCGATGACCTCGGCCTTGCGCTGCCGGTACTTGGTGCTCTCCAGGAAGCGCGGCATCATGTCGCCCATCTTGTGGGCGGGCAGCATGTTGGCGAAGCGCACATCCGCCGAATCCAGGCCGGTCTCGAAGGCGATGTGCTCGATGATGTTCTCCATCATGGCGATGCCCTCCACGGAGCCGGGAGCGCGGCAGGGCGTGTTGGAGGGCGAGTCGGAGTAGACCAGGTAGCCGTCGAGCTTGTAGTTGTCACTGAACTCGTAGCAGTTCTTGGACAGGAGCACGGTGTGGCCGATGGGCGACTCGTTGGACAGGTAGCCAGCGTCCTCGTAGAAGCGGCTCACGATCCCCGAGATCTTGCCGGACTTCTGGACGAAGAAGTCGTAGTCGCAGTGGAAGGCCCAGCGCTTGCCCAGGGTGGTCATGATGGACTCCAGGGACTGCACGAACCTGACGGGTCGGTTCAGCTTGTGGGCAGCCACGGCGGCAGCGGCGGCGGCCACGTTGCAGCGGGTGGCCTTGCCCCCGTAGCCTCCTCCGATGCGCCGCGTCTTCACCTGCACCTCGTTGCTCTTCAGGTTGAGTATGTTGGCGACGACGTCCTGGGAGAGGTCCATCCACTGGGTGGCCACGTACAGCTGCATTCCGCCCTCGAAGGGCAGCGCCACCGTGGTCTGCGGCTCCATGTAGTAGTGGTACTGCAGGCCCATGTCCAGCTGCCCGGAGGAGCTCACGTCGAAGGCTTCCTCGATCTGCAGCATGTCGATGGTGGACTTGACCTTCTGCTCGATGAGCTTGCTGTCGCCAGCCTCGGAGCCGAGCTTCTCCAGCACGTGCTTCATGCTGGGCAGCAGCTCCTTGGCTCCTTGGTCCTCGTAGCTCAGCTCCACCAGCTCCGCTGCCCGATTGGCCAGGGCGTTGGAGGTGGCGAGGATCAGGCCCACCGGCTGGCCATGGAACTTGATCTCCCCCGTGGCGAAGAGCTCCTCGTCCTGCGGGAAGAAGAATTCGTCCCTGACCTTGGGTCCGATGTAGTTGGGTCCGGGAATGTCCTTTTCGTCCAGGTAGGCCACCACTCCGGGAAGAGCCAGAGCCGGCTGCGGGTCAACCTTGGTGACCTTGACGCCCGCCTTCTTGGCGGTGACGAAGGCCGCCCACAGCTGGTTGTGCTGGGTGGGCAGGTCGTTGGCATAGGTGGCTTCGCCGGAGCACTGGATCAGGCCCTCGTGCTTCTCGGTGGCCTTGGTCACCGGATAGTGCTCCTGGAAGGTCTCGAAGTTCTGCTGGCCACTGGAGACCGGTCGCTGGAGCAGGGAGCCTCCCGTCACGTAGTGACTGGCCAGTCCCTGCTTTCGCTGGGAGGCCGTCTTCAAGAGGAACTTGTAGAAGAGCCCGCAGGCCAGCTTCCGGCGATAGGCGGGAGAGGCGTCCGGCAGGACGGCATCGGGCTGCAGCAACGTGGACAGCTGCCCGAAGGCCTTCTCCACCAGTCCGTTCTCGAAGGGGTTCTTACCCAGGATCAGCTTCTCAATGGCCGTGGCGTGCACGAACTCGGGATGGATGCCGCCGAAGCAAATGCGGGCGGACTTCACCTTGGAGTCGGCTTCCAGCTCCAGCAGGAAGGCGGCGTTCACATAGGCATGGGCATTCTGGGCACGCGGCATGATCTGTGGAAGATTCCAGATTAAGGGTTTGTCTTAAAAAAGCAATCAATCGAGTTATAATAGGACCATGAAATGGCTTCCCAGTTATCTTATCTTCAGGTAACATTGTCTGATTCGTTATAAATCTTGAGATAACACTGTTGAAAGCCTGGAGTGCACTGATAAGAATGTTATATATAAGATCTTGGCTCCCAAAGGAGCACTCACCTTGTACGAATCGAATGCAAAGCGCTCCTTGGGATACGCCCGCAGCACCAGACCGCGAATGATCCTTCCCTCGCTGGAGGCAGCCAGATAGCTGGCCAGGCTCACCGTCTCCTGCTTGTCCGCCGCCTGCTGGACGATCACCTGGGCGTCCAGGGCCTCCAGCACGATGAAGACGTCCGAGGGGAACTCGGGGTGGGCGTGCTTGATGGCCAGGTTGCCCGCCAGGGTGCCGGCCTGGGTTAATGCGAAACGGATTGATAAACAACGAGCTCTCAAGGTGTTTGGCAACAGCCATGATAAGATAGAAGTGGAGGGCTTACAGCCGATAAGACCGCTCCGATTCGACTTACATTGCGCACTGGGACGTTGGCGATCCAATCGAGATGCTGCCACACCTGGGCCAGGTACTCGAAGCCCCGGGTCTTCTCCAGCTGGCGGCAGATCTCCATGGTCTCGCTCAGGCTCAAGTTTCCGCCCAGAGTCAGGGAGGACTTGTCGGGGCTCAGCTTGTAGCCCTTGAGCTCCGCCAGTCCGGACACGTCGATGAAGGCCTTGATGTCCTGCGGACGCCTGTAGACTCCGTGGGCCGTGTTGCCCGCCACCAGCATGTAGGGCAGCTTCTCCTTGACGGCTCCCTGCAGGGCGGCGAAGAGCTCCTCCAGATTCTCGGGCCAGCTCCAGCGACTGCCGTCGGGATACAGCTGGCTGCCCTTGGGCTGCTGCTTCTTGCAGCTTCCCGAGCAGGCCTGACCCGTCTTGGGGCACTGCTTGGTGCTCAGGTCCTCGATATCGACGCACTCCGCCGGCACCTGGATGTTGCTGTCCACGGCAAAGGACTTCATGGCATCCAGGATGGGACGGTAGCCGGTGCAGCGGCAGATGTTGCCCCCGAAGGAGTTCTCCACC